>OY986948.1:152500-160000 GCA_963920595.1 Eimeria praecox
TCTGTCGCTGTCTCTCTTCTGTCTGTCTCTCTCTCTTCTGTCTCTGTCTCTGTCTCTCTCTCTCTCTCTCTCTCTCTCTCTCTCTCTCTCTGTCTCTGTCTCTCTCTCTCTCTTCTGTCTCTGTCTCTCTGTCTCTCTCTTCTGTCTCTGTCTCTGTCTCTGTCTCTGTCTCTGTCTTCTCCTCTCTCTTTATATTTTATTTTCTGTCTGTTTATATTTTATTTTATATATATAATATACGTTTGTCTCTTCCTTAGTATTTTATTTATTATTACTTTATTTATTATTATTTTATTTATTATTATTTTATTTATTATTATTGTATTTATTATTATTTTATTTATTATTATTATTTTATTATTATTTTATTTATTATTATTATTTCTCTGTCTTATATTTATTTTTCTGTCTCTCTCTGTCTCTCTCTCTCTCTCTCTCTCTCTCTCTCTCTTCTGTCTCTGTCTTTATATATTTATTAATTATTATTATTTTATTTATTATTATTTTGTTGCTCTGTCTCTCTATCTCTCTTCTGTCTCTCTTCTCTCTCTCTCTTCTCTCTCTCTCTCTGTCTATCTCTTATTTTTATTTTCTCTTCTTCTATGATGCAATTGCTGCTGCTGCTGCTGCTCTATTTGCTGCTGCTGCTGCTGCTGCAGCTGCTGCTGCTGCAGCTGCTGCTGCAGCAACAGCAGCAGCAGCAACAGCAGCAGGATCTCGTGTTAGTCTGTATCGATGTACACAGCGTCAACAACTGTATCTCTTTCTTCTGCTTCTGCTTCTGCTGCTGCTGCTTCTGCTGCTGCTGCTGCTGCTGCTGCTGCTGCTGCTGCTTCTGCTGCTGCTGCTGCTGCTGCTGCTTCTGCTGCTGCTGCTGCTGCTGTTGCTGCTGCTGCTGCTGCTATTGCTGTTTCTCTCTAGGTTACGGCTTAGGTGGCTCTTGTATAGCATTATTTCTTCGTGTAGGTGGTGGTATATACACGAAAGCAGCAGACATAGCAGCAGACATATCAGGAAAGAATAAGTACGGGATAGAGGAAGACGATGCGAGGAATCCCGCTAGTATAGCAGATAATGTAGGAGATAATGTTGGGGATATTGCGGGTATGGGGGCAGATCTATTTGGGTCCCTAGCTGAAGCAACATGCGCTAGTTTAATTGCTGCTGCTACTACCTCTTACAGCAGCAGCAGCAGCAGCAGCAGCAGCAACAGCAGCAGCAGCAGCAGCGGGGGAAGTGCAGGAGCGAGTTTAGAGGGATTCGTTACGACAGCAGCAGCAGCAGCAGCAACAACAGCGGCAGCAACAGCAACACCAACAGCAGCAACAACAGCAACAGCAGCAGAAACAGCAGCAGCAACAGCAGCAGCAGCAGCAGCAGAGACAGCAGCAGCAGCAGCAGCAGCAGATCTTGGGGCTCATCTAAGTAGTTTGTTGTTTCCTGTAATACTAACCTGTGCAGGTTTATTAAGTAGTAGTATAACAATATTAATAATAAGAAGGATATATAGAAAGATAAGAACGAAAGAAGATATAGAAATACAAATAAAAAGATATTTAATATTAAGTACAATTATACAAACAATAATAAGTATAATATGTGTTTATATATATTTGCCAAATGTATTTTATATATCTAAATATTTTACAAAGGATGAAATATATATAATTAATAGATATAATATAATTATATGTATATTATTAGGTTTATGGGGAGGAGTGTTTATAGCATTAATTACAGAGCGATTTACTTCTTCTTCTTCTTCTTTTGTGAAGGATATATCTAAAGCATATACATTATCATCTTCTGGAGGCATATTATACGGTTTATCATTAGGTTATTTATCTATCATACCCTCAGGTGTATGTACAGTTATATGTATATGTATATCAAATTATATTGCTTCTATCTATGGCGTTAGTATAACTACTATTAGTATGTTGTCTACTCTACCTATTAGTCTTATGATAGATATATTTGGGGCTGTAGCAGATAATGCCGGGGGAATAGCAGAAATAGCAAATATGAAGAAGACAGTACGAGATAATACAGATATACTTGATGCTGTAGGGAACACTACTGCTGCTGTTGGCAAGGTTTGTTTATTATTATTTAATTTATTTATAATTATTTATTGTGTTCATTTAATTAATTCTATTTAATTTTATTAATTTCATTTAATTTAAGTTAATTTGAGTTGTGTTAATATAATTTAATTTAATTTAATTTAATTTAATTTAATTTAATTTAATTTAATTTAATTTAATTTAATTTAATTTAATTTAATTTAATTTAATTTAATTTAATTTAATTTGATTTGATTTGATTTGATTTGATTTGATTTGATTTGATTTGATTTAATTTGATTTAATTTGATTTAATTTAATTTAATTTAATTTAATTTAATTTAATTTAATTTAATTTGATTTTAATACAAAGTTTGTCCTTTGTTTGTTTTTATTCTAAATCTCTTAAACATTTGTTTTTGTGTTTTTATACAAATAAAAATAAAAATAAATATAAATATAAATATAAATATAAATATAAATATAAATATAAATATAAATATAAATATAAATACAAATACAAATACAAATACAAATACAAATACAAATACAAATACAAATACAAATACAAATACAAATATAAATATAAATATAAATATAAATATAAATATAAATATAAATATAAATATAAATATAAATATAAATATAAATATAAATATAAATATAAATATAAATATAAATATAAATATAAATATAAACAAGATAAATAAATTAAGAAAATACATAAATATAATAATATAACAAATAAAATAAATAAACAAATAAATAAATAAATAAATAAATAAATAAATATAAGTAATTAAAATAAAATAAAATAAATAAATAAAAATAAATAAATAAATAAATAAATATATTTATTCGTATTTGTAAATAACTAACCTATCTGTATATCTATTAATATAAATAACTAAATATCTAAATAAATAAATAAAATAAATAAATAGAATATATTTATATTAATAATAATATTATTTGTATGTCTGTCTGTGTGTATGTTTATAGGGTTATGCTATTGGCTCTGCTGGTTTAGTAGCATTTACTTTATTTTCAGTCTATTGTTTACGAGTAGATATTAATACATTAGATTGTTTGAATATATTTGTATTTATAGGATTATGTTTAGGTTGTTTTATAACATATATATTTATAATGTTAACGATTTCGGGTGTGTCTACATCAGCATTAAAGATAGTAGAAGAATGTTATAATCAATTCCCAAATATATTAAATTATTCTATCAAACCTAATTATAATATATGCATTGAAATAGCGACAAAATCTGCATTATATCAAATGATCAGGCCTTCTCTTCTTTGTATTTGTGTCCCCATTTTAATTGGAGTTATTGCAGGGAAGATTATACTTGCATCTACGCTTTTGGGGATTTTTATATCTTCTCTCTTTCTCGCTATATCCATGACTAACGCAGGAGGCGCATTCGATAACGCAAAAAAATATATTGAGGTTAGATTTTATTCTATTCTATTCTATTTTAATTTAGTTTCTTTTATTCTAGTTTAGTTTAGTTTAGTTTAGTTTATTAGATTAGATTATAGTAGATTATATTTTATTTTATTTTATTATTTATATTGAGGTTAGATTCTATTCTATTTTAGTTTAGTTTATTCTAGTTTAATTTAGTTTAGTTTGTTTTATTTTATTATATTAGATTATATTATATTTTATTTTATTTTATTATTTATATTGAGGTTAGGTTTTATTCTATTTTATTCTATTTTAGTTTAGTTTAGTTTAGTTTATTATATTAGATTATATTAGATTATATTTTATTTTATTTTATTTTAGTTCATTTTATTATATTTTATTATATTATACTATACTATACTATATTAGGTTATATTTTATTTTATTTTATTTTACTTTATCTTATTTTATTTTGTTTTATTTTATTTTATTTTATTTTATTTTATTTTATTTTATTATTTATATTTTATTTAAATATAATGTAATTGAGTCTGTTTGTTTGTTGGTTTGTTGGTTTAGGGGATTGTTTGTTTTAATTGAATGTTTAGGAGAGTTTAGTTTAGATAGGTAGAGAATTATACATATATATATATATATATATATATATATATATATATATATATATATATATATATATATATATATATATATATGGAGAGAGAGAGAGAGAGAGAGAGAGATAGAAATATAGATATAGATAAGCATATGCAGATATAGTTATAGATATATAGATCTAGATATATAGATATAGATATAGATGTATATTTGTATATAAGATATAGTTATATAAATATAGATATACATATATATAAATACAAATACATATTATATATATATATATATATATATAATTAGTTAATAAATTAATTAAATAATTAATTAGATGCTTCCGGAATTAATTAATTAATATTAATTAGAATTAATAATAATTATATTTGATAGAATAATCGAACTAACTAAATAAACTAATAAATACATAAATAGATAAATAAATAAATAAATAAATAAATAAATTAGTTAATTAATTAATTAATTAATTAATTAATTAATTAATATATTTATCTATCTATCTATCTATACAAAGTGGGGCTCTAGTAGAAGAGCATAATAAGAACTCGGAGACACACCAAAATTCTGTGATAGGAGACACAATCTAACTAACTAACTAACTAAACTAATTAATTAATTAATTAATTAATTAACTAATTAATTAATTAATTAATTAATTAACTAATTAATTAATTAATTAATTAATTAATTAATTAATTAATATATTTATTTATTTATTTATACAGAGTGGTGGTTTAGGAGAAGAGCACGGTAAAGGCTCGGAGACACACAAAAATGCTGTGATCGGAGACACAATCTAACAAACTAACTAACTAACTAACTAACTAACTAACTAAATTATTTATTTATTTATTTATTTATTTATTTATTTATGTATACAGAGTGGGGCTTTAGGAGAAGAACATAGTAAAGGGTCGGAGACACACAAAAATGCTGTGATCGGAGACACAATCGGAGACCCGCTGAAAGATACATCAGGGCCCTCGTTAAATATTTTATTGAAATTATCTGCAATTAACTCGGTTATATTTGCTCCCCTCATTAATACATTATCCAATCAATACGGAGGGCCGATATGGATGTAGGAGACAGAATCGTGCTGCTGCTGCTGCTGCTCCTGGTGGTGCTGGTGGTGATGCTGCTGCTGCTGCTGCAGCTGCAGCAGGAAGGGGGGAGGAAGAGGAGGAGCAGCAGCAGCAGGAGCTGCAGGAGGAGCTGCTGCAGCAGCAGCAGCAGGAGCTGCAGCAGCAGCAGCAGCAGGAGCTGCAGCAGCAGCAGCAGCTGCAGCAGCAGCAGCAGCTGCAGCAGCAGGATGGTGGTGTATCTGCTGCTGTTGCTTCTTGTTGCTGCTGCTGCTGCTGCTGCCCTTGCAGCAGCAGCAGCAGCAACAGCAGCAGCAACAGCAGCAGCAACAGCAGCGGACTAGCGCATGCATGTTATTACTATATAATATTATATTATTATATAATATACATTATATAATAATATAATATATAATAAATAATATATAATATTATTATATAATATACATTATATAATAATATAATATATAATAAATAATATATAATATATAATAAATTAAATGTTTTGTAATTGGTGTGGGGTGTACGTCGAGTTTCTCTTCTTCTTTTTTTTCTTCCTAAAATAAAAAATAAAGAAGAACAAATCTTTCATGCTTTTGATTTGTTTATATATATATATATATATATATATATATATATATATATTGACGTTAATGTTGACATTAATATTGATATTGATCTAATATTAATATATTAATATTAATATTAATATTAATATTGACGTCAATATATATATGTATGTATATATATACATATATATATATATATATATGTATATATATATATATATATATATATATATATATATATATATATATATATATATATATATATATATATAATATTTATTGACGTTAATATTAATATTAATATTAATATTAGTATTAATATTTTTGCATGTTATGTATAAAAAATACAAATTAAATTTATATATATATAAGTTATATATATAATACATATACTAATCTTCGGGCGTCACCATTATATATATATATATATATATATATATATATATATATATATATATATATATATATATATATATAGATAGATATATAGATATATATATAGATATATATAAGAAAGGTAGACAGATAGATAGATATAGGCAACAAATATACATACATATACGTAGATATATTACGAATAGTAGCGTATCTATATATATCTATATCTGTATATATATATATATATATATATATATATATATATATATATATATATATATATATATATATATATAAATAGATAGATAAATAGATAGATAAATAGATATAGATACATAGATAAATAGATATAGATAGATAAATAGATATAGATAAATAGATAGATATAGATAGATACAGATAGATACAGATAGAGAGATGTAGCTAGATAGCTAGGTAGCGATATATATATATATATATATATATATATATATATATATATATATATATATATATATATAGATATATAGATATAGACATAGATATAGATATAGATATAGATATAGATATAGATAGATAGATAGATAGATAGATAGATAGATAGATAGATAGATAGATAGATAGTATGTTTTTCGTATATGTTAAAGTAAATAATATAAAACAAACTCTGTCTTTTTTTCTTCTCTTCTTTTTATTTTTATTTTATTTTGTGTTTTTATTCCTTCAATTAAACAAATCTACAACACCCTGTTGCTGCTGCTGCTGCTGCTGCTGCTGTTGCTGCTGTTGCTGCTGCTGTTGCTGCTGCTGTTGCTGCTGCTGTTGCTGCTGCTGTTGCTGCTGCTGTTGCCGCATAATTGCTATTTCTATTTTGTTAATATTTATATTTATATATTTATATATTTATATATTTATATATTTATATATTTATATATTTATATATTTATATATTTATATATTTATATATTTATATATTTATATAAATATAAATATATAAATATAAATAATAAATAATAACTAGAAAAACAAAAAAAATATAAAAATAAAAAAAAGTATATAAAATAAAATGTTAAAGTAAAGAAGCGAATTTCGGGTGTATAGGCAGCTCGGATCTTGTGTGTATATTTTTTTCTAATTTTATATTTTTAATTTATATTTAATATATTAATTTAATATATTAAATTAATATATTAATTTAATATATCAATTGAATATATTCAATTAATATATTAATTTAATATATTAATTGAATATATATTAAATTAATATATTAATTTAATCTATAAAAATTAAATATATAAATTAAATATATATATTAATTTTATATTTTATATTCCCTTGTATTTCTACTTGCTGTGATTTGTAGAATTC
>OY986948.1:197500-200000 GCA_963920595.1 Eimeria praecox
TATATTTATATTTATATTTATATTTATATTTATATTTATATACTTATATTTATATACTTATATTTATATTTACATTTATATTTATATACTTATATTTATATATTTATATTTATATTTATATTTATATTTATATTTATATTTATATTTATATTTATATTTATATTTATATTTATATACTTATATTTATATACTTATATTTATATTTACATTTATATTTATATACTTATATTTATATATTTATATTTATATTTATATTTATATTTATATTTATATTTATATTTATATTTATATTTATATTTATATTTATATTTATATTTATATTTATATTTATATTTATATTTATATTTATATTTATATTTATATTTGTATTTTACTTTAAAAAATAAAAACTAATAATATTTGATCTACATCACTTTGTTTAATTTGTGTCTTCTCCCTAACTTCTGTTTATTATTATTATTTATTTATTTTATTTATTTATTTTATTTATTTATTATTTGTAATTATTATTTATTTATTATTTGTAATTATTTATTTATTATTTGTTGTTTTCTCTTCTTTCTACTTATTTATTATTTGTATTTATTTATTTTATAATTTTGTTTATTTATTATTAGAAATAATTATTAATAATTATTTCTAATTAGTTATTATTTGCTAATCATTTGTAATTTTTTAATATTATTAATAATTAATTTTTATTATTAATTATTTATAATTATTATTTATAATTATTATTTGTAATTGTTAGTAGCTATTTATAATTACTAATATTTATTAATTGTCTACAATTATTAATTATTTACTATTAATTACGTATATTTATTAATTATTTACAATTATTAATTATTTATAATTATTGACTATTTATAATTATTATTAATTATGTATATTTATTAATTATTTATAATTATTAATTATTTATAATTATTAACTATTTATAATTATTAATCATTTATAATTATTAGTAGTAACTGTTTGTAATTATTTATTATTTATAATTGTTAATTATTTATAATTGTTAATTGTTTACAATTATTAATTATCTATCATTATTAATTATTTATAATTATTATTTATAATTATTATTTACTAATAACTGCTTATAATGATTATTTGTACTTAGTAGATGTTATTATTAATTATGTATAATTAGTAATTATTTATAAATATTAATTATTAATTACTATTAATAATTAATAAACTAATTAATTAATTAATTGAGTTGTTTATTATTTATATCTACTTATTTATTATTTGTGTCTATTTCTTTATTATCTATAATTATTAATAATAAATAAAAATTAATAATTATTTATAATTATTAATAATTATTAATAATTATTAATAATTATTAATAATAAATAACTATATTATATATATATATATATTTATATATTATATATTATTAGTAGTAGTTATATATACTTACGATTTCTTCTTAATTATTAATTAATTATATAATTAGTAATTGTTTATTATTTGTATGTATTTAGCTTATTTGTATTTATTTGTTTATTATTTGTAATTATTATTTATTAATAATTATTAATTGTTTATAATTATTATTTATAAATATTAATAAATAATAATTAATTAAATTTTTATAATTAGTAATTGTTTAATATCTTTTCTATTTGTTTATTCTCTGTAATTATTATTTATTTATAATTAGTAATTGTTTATAATTTCCACTTATAATTAGTAATTATTTATAACTAGTTATTATACATATATATATATAGTAATTATAATTAATAATAAATATTATATATATACATATATATATATGTATATGTGTGTATATATAATTATTATTAATTATTTATTATAAATAATTATTAATTATTATTAATTGGTAATTATTTATTAGTTCTATCTATTTGTTTATTATTTGTATTTATTTATTTATTTATTATTAATTGTTAATAATTAATATTTGTTTATAAATATTATTTACTAATAATTAGTAATTGTTTATAATTATTATTAATTAGTAATTGTGTACAATAATTATAATAATTAGTTCATAATTATTATTTACTAATACCTAGTAATATTTTATAATATTTATTATTAATTACTAATTAATAATTATTATTAATTAGTAATTGTTTATAATAATTATTATTAATAATTTTTAATAATTATTATTAATTAGTATTTGTTTATAATAATAAATATTATAATAATTTTATTTATTAATGATTATCAATTTTTAATAATTATTACTAATTAGCAATTGTTTGTTTGATAGTTATTAATAATTATTATTACTAATTATTAATTATTATTTATTACTAATTATTAGTTATTAATTATTAAATAATCATTAATAATTATTATTTAGTAATTGTTTGTTTAATAATTACTAATAATTTTTAATTTATTATTAATTAGTAATTGTCTGTTTGATAGTTATTAATAATTATTAATTATTACTAATTATTAATTATTAAATAATAATTAATTATTATTTAGTAATTGTTTGTTCAAAAAT
>OY986948.1:202500-205000 GCA_963920595.1 Eimeria praecox
TACATTACAGACAAACAACAACAAGAAAAACTGCATCAAGAGATTCATACACACATCTACATACATACATATATATATATATATAGATAGATAGATAGACAGATAGATAGATAGATAGATCGATTTCTTATATATATATATATATATATATCTTACGTGTTTGCCTGCTCCAGTTTCCGAGAAGAAGGTATTAAATGCGTCATCTCCTCCTCCAATACTTTGATCTGGAGGCATTTGTCCATCCGGCTGAATGCCATGTTCAAGACAGAAAAGCTCCCTGAAAGATGCAGATCGCAGGTGGAAAGCAAGCGAAATATCGGTTTTAAAAGACGAATCCGAGCAAAAAATATATGAATCTACATCTAAATTTATAAATATAATGTATATTTTCAAAAAAAAATTAAAATTATTCATAAATTAAACACGATTTCATCCTTCTATATATCATAAAACGACATGTAGTATGTTATGAAGTCCGCCACTACCAAACACGAAATAGAAGTTCATTTTTTTCGGTTTTTTTGTATTTTTTTGTATTTTATAGTATTTATTTTATGAAAAGGAAGATAAAATTGAGAAAAATTACGAAAGAAAGCGGCAAATTTCGGTGCTATTTCGATTTAAAGGTGATAGATAGTTAGTTGGTGGAGGGTGCTGTATAGTGTATTAATAAATAAAATAAAATTTGAGGGTGCAATAAACTTACCAACAAGCATTTCCAATTTGAATTCCGGCTTGGCCGACATGAATACTGATGACTTCTCTCATTTTCTTGTTATTTTAAAGAAATTACTGTTTGATATATATATAAATATATATATATTTATATATAGAGTGCGGTAGAAGTACGTAGAGAGAGAGAGAAGGTAATAGGGTCTGTTCTTGTTTCTGTTTTTTCGTTTTTTTTCGTTTTAAATATAATCATATAGAATATATTATAATAAATTGAAATCTCTAAGTCAAGCGTCCAACGAGGAGGAGCACTTAACCATGAAATTTCATAAAAAAAACCTGTTGACGGGAATCAGCCGGCCAGGCACTGGGGCGCCACCACCGCAACACCCTGTGCGGCGAGGTAGTAGCATCAGTATATTAGAAGTAGTAGTAGCTAGTATCTATAATAATATTATTAATTATTATAATTATTATATATATTATATTAGTGGTTTAAAAATATCTATTTTAAAATTATTTATTAGTTAGTTGTTCATCCTTTTCATTTATTTATACACACATATCCTTATTTATACATCGCACGCCTCAAAGCCGGGAGAGGCCGACTCATCCGCAGACAGCTGCCTATACACCTCAGGGTGTATAGGCAGGTATAAATAGAAAATTAAACGTAATAAATATTTTTATTTAGAATCATTTGAATTGTCTATTCAATTTAAGAATGATGTTTTATAGACAATAACTATACACAGACGACACCTACACCCGCCGTCGACGGGTCTGTCTTATATATATATATATATATATATATATATATATATATATATATATATATATATATATATATATACACAGCTGCCAGTATCCTTACAAACTATTTTATATTACGAATTAAATTATAATAATTATTATTATTTTAATTTGCATGCATTAAACATTCACTACTTGATGTCTAGAAAACAAAAAGTATCTTTTATTCTTGTCTACTTGTAGTTTTATTGTATTTCGTCCTTCGCTGTTTAGTAAATAGATAGAAATATTTACATAATATGTAGTTGAAAACACGCTATATTACAAATCTAAATATGTAGTATACCCTCTGTGTATATAGACAGACTAGACAGACAATATATATATATATATATATATATATATATATATATATATATATATATATATATATATATATATATATATATATATATATATATATATATACAGAGAGAGAGAGAGACTGCGGGCACCTCAGCAGAAGTACTTGGAGTGGAAGTGATAGGAGTGATTGTAGACAAAAAATAATAAATAATAATAAATAAATATAAAATAATAAGTAAAAGATAGAAAGTAAAAAATTATATTAAACAAACAAAGTAAGAAAACAAATAAATGATTGAAAGAGAGAGTCTGTATAAATATCTAAAAAAGAAATAAAAGAATAAAATACATGAAGTAGTTTGTTTGTTTTTGTTTTTTGTTTGTTGTTTGACTGTCTTTAAACTCTTTAGATTTGTTCTGCTTTGTTTGTTTGTCTCTTATATCTTGTACATATATATATATATATATATATATATATATATATATATATATACAACGAGAAGAAAGAACGAAGGGAGAGATAAAGACAATTACTATAACAGGGGAGACAGCCACGCTATTCAATATTTATATTTATTTATTTATTTATTTATTTATATTGATATACATATATAAATATATTAATATACCGATATAAATATATAATATATATATATATATATATATATATATATATATATATATATATTATATATATATTTAGTATCTCCTCTCCTTGCTCTTAAGTTTC
>OY986948.1:217500-260000 GCA_963920595.1 Eimeria praecox
ATTATGAGAGAGAATGTCAAATGTTTGAGATGCAGCAACAATTCATGGAAGCGCAGCAGCAAGCTGCTGCTGCAGCGCAACAGATGCAGCAAATGACGCCTGCTGTACAGTAGAGACACCAGATACTGCAGCAGCAGCAGCAGCAGCAGCAGATACTGCAGCAGCAGCAGCAGATACTGCAGCAGCAGAAACTGCAGCAGCAGCAGAAACAGCAGCAGCAGCAGCAGAAACAGCAGCAGCAGCAGCACAGCAGAAACTGCAGCAGCAGCAACAGCAGCAGCAGCGACAGCAGCATGGATTTGGTTGAGCTCGTTCTTCTTCAGGTTATAAAACTGAGGAATCCACGATATTGTCTGCTTGGACAGTAGCAGCAGCAGCAGCAACAGCAGCAGCAGCAACAGCAACAGCAGCAGCAACAGCAGCAGGAACATGAACAGTAACAGTAACAGCAGCAACAGCAGCAACAGCAACAGCAGCAAAATCAACAGCAACAGCAGCAAAAGCAACAGCAGCAACAGCAACAGCAGCAACAGCAACAGCAGCAGCAGCAACAGCAGCAACAGCAGCAACAGCAGCAGCAGCAGCAAGGAGAATCCTTTGCTGCCCTGTCTGTTGCTGCTGCTCCTCAGCAGCAAAACCTGATGGAGCATGCATGCATGCATAGGAGTGTTGTAATACAAGCATATGCTTACGTAGGAACTACGGCAAATAGCAGCAGCAGCAGCAGCAGCTGCTGCTGCTGCTGCTGCTGCTGCTGCTGGTGGTGTTTGTGCCTGCATGCATTGTTTGTTGCTGCATGCATTATTTATGTTTGCTGTTTGTTTGTGTTGTTTCTTTTTCGATGTTTATAAACAAACAAACCAAACCAAAATTATTATGTAAATACTTTCTCTATTTAATTTATTATTAAATAATAATTCTATTACTTAATTATATTTATTATTAGATAAATATATTAATTAATTAAATTTATTATTGTATAAATATATTTATTAAATTTATTATTAGATAATAATTCTATCACTTAATTAAATTTTTTATTAGATAGTTGTATTACTAATTAAATTTATTATTAGATAAATATATTAATTAAATTTATTATTAGATAAATATATTATTTAATTAAATTTATTATTAGATTAGTATATTAATTAGTTAAATTTATTATTAGATAAATATAGTACTAGCAATTGTATTATTGTATATATATATATATATATATATATATATATTACAAATTAAAGATATTACTAGATAAATGTATTACTGACTAAAGATATTATTAGACAAATAGGCAGACAAAGCCATATAACTATATATATATATATATATATATATATATATATATATATATATATATATATATATATATATATATGCTTTACGGTGTATCTGCAGCTCCTGTTGGCAGGCAGTCTCTCGATCTGTCTTCCTACATTTTAATTTTGTCTTGATGATGTGTTTATCGTCTTGTGGGCGCAGCAGCAGCAGCAGCAGCTGCTGCTGCTGCTGTTGCTGCTGCTGCGGCAGCAACCTGAAGCAGCAAAATCTGTATGCAGCAGCAAGAGATCTCAGCTAGACAGACTCACGCAGGTGCTGCTGCAGCAGAAACACCAGCACGATGCTGCTGCTGCTGCTGCTACTGCTGCTTCTCCTACTACTCCATCTCCAGCAGCAGCAGCAGCAGCAGCTTTGAAGGATATTTTAAAAACACAAATGCTGCTGCTGCTGCTGCTGCAGCAGCAGCATGCAGCAGCTGCTGCTGCTGCAGCCCGCTTTCATGCGGACTCGCAGTCTGCCACCTCCTTCTCGACCTGCCAGCTGTTGCTGCTGCAGCAACAGCAGCAGCAGCTGCTGCTGCTGTTGCTGCTGCAGCAGCGCAAAGGAATACCCAAGCAGCGACAGCATTAACAAACGCAGAAGCAAGAACAGCAGCAGCAGCAGCAGCAGCAGCAGCAGCAGCAGCAGCAGCAGCAGCAGCAGCAGCAGCAGCAGCAGCAGCAGCAATAGCAGCAGCAGCAGCAGCAGCAATAGCAACACAGCAACAGGATTATACGATCTGAGAGTCTTTTATCTTTTCTCCTTCTTAAGAAGAAGGAGAAAAAATAAAATAAAAGAAATTTGTAGTCAAAATCAAATTAGATATACAAAGTCGTGCTGCTGCTGCTCTTCCTGCTGCTGCTCTTCCTGCTGCTGCTGCTGCTGCTGCTGCTGCTGCATGTAGTATTGATATTGCTGCAGCATCTCTTATCTTTGGCTTTAATTTTATTTAAATATATTTAAACAAACTAAAAAAAAACAACAAGAGAAAACGCGAGAAAGAAAGAAACATTAAATTACAAATGTTGTATCTTCCGCTGCATGCAAAGTTATCTTGATATACTTGTTTGTTTATTTAAAAACAAATAAAAAAAAACAATTAAACAAATATAAATACATCTAAACAAATGCATGCAGAAAAAGCCCCAATAATGCATGCGTTTGCATGCAAATGCATGCATGCATGCATGCAATAATTTTTTTTTTATTATTATTTTCCGTAAAAACAAAAACAAAAAAAAATTGAGAAGATATAATAAAAAACACAAAAACAAAAACAGCAGAATCTCATATACATACACCAGATAGTATTATATTTCTTGCACGTAAAAATATTGAATATATAAATATTATTTATATATTTAAATAATTGTATGTTCATAAGTATAAATAAAACATTTGGAGAATATGTAGATACACCGTAGATATTATATAGCTATATATCTATATCTTTATCTATATCTATATCTATACCTATCTCTCCTCTCTCTCTCTCTTTATATATATATATATATATATATATATGTACATATATATATATATATATATATATAGAGAGAGAGAGATGTAGGTATATATATATATATATATATATATATATATATATATATATATATATTTCGTTTCAGTGCATAAGCCGAAATATTTTATTATAGAATTTTCGGCGATGGCTGCTGCATGCTTATATACATTGTATATATATATATATATATATATATATATATATATATATATATATATATATATATATATATATATATATACATATATATGTATAATTAATACAGCCTTTCGTATTTCCACCTGTTATTTCTATTTCTTTGTTTTTCCTGCTTTGTTTGTTGTTTGAAACGAGTTGAATGATTCAGCGAGAGAAATATGAACCGTCATTAATATAATTATCGATATTTTAATTTTAATTACTTTATAATTATTATTTATATTTTGTATATATGATATTATTATTATTTATATTTTGTATATATGATAAACTCAACAACAAAGTTAGATGTTGTTTATTCGAGTAAAAGAAGCAAGTTAAGATAAATTTTTAAATTGTGTCTCTCTCCTTGTTGTGTTTAGAATGTATTAATTATTACTATGAATATCTAAATAATTTAATTTAAATGTTGAATATAAATGTTTCTATCGACTACAAAACTTGTTTTTGTTTATTCTTTTATAAACTATATACTCTCAGATCACAGCACTCATAGATTTATACTAGAGAAAACAACCCTAGCTGTTGTTTCTCTCATTTTTCTTATTATAAAACAATCAACAAATATAATTATGAGAGAGGATAGAGAGGATTCTAAACAAATAAAATAGAATGATAAGAGTCTTTACAGGTTTAAATAAACTTAAACTTCCCCCACCGTTATTATTATTTTCTAATAAAGTTGTTTGGTATTAGTATTCTCTAATAAAGTTGTTTCTGATTGTATGTTCTGAATAACTCAAAGATGTGTGCATATAACGTTTTCAAAATAGTAGAGATACACACCCGAGAAAATCAGCATAAACAAAACAAATGAAGGTTTATAGCATATATATATATATATATATATATATATATATATATATATATATATATATATATATATATAAAATCAAATTTAAGGGGATATTCAACGTCGTCAGCAAGAACGAATATCAGCAGAACAGCGAGAAAATGAGATTACAACAAATGTTTTTTCGTGTATCTTGACTTCATTCAAATTGTTTTAATAAACTCCATTTAAAAAAAATAAATTAAACTGTTCTTCTTCAGACAATAAACACATAAAATTGTTTCTTATGGGCAGTCATCAATTTCTTTGCAGATATTTAATATGAGAGAATAAATAAATAAATTGCTGAGTTTGGACAGTAGAGCCTCTCAGCAATATCGGAGAAACATTGTTATTGTTATTAGAATATAAAAAAAATAATTTGTTTTTGGTGATTGTGTGAGAATAGAAATACACCTAAACACCTTTGCTGATGATACTGAGCTGTAGTAGACAGACAGACAGCATATATATATATATATATATATATATATATATATATATATATATATATATATATATATATATATATATATATATATATATATATATATATATATATATATATATTTCCTTGATGTTTGCGTCTAATTCTTTTGAAAATCAGCTTTCAATAACTCAATAAAGCAGCGTTTTAATTATTTGTGGCTACGTAATTTTTTCTATTATGAATACATAAAATACTAAATACTAACGAGATATTGATGCTGTCAATAGTAGATTCAAGTGTTTGTGTTTTATATATTAAACTATAATAATAATAATAATAAATAATAATAAATAATAATAATATATCAAATTAAAAATATACCTGTCTGTATTTTGATAAGGTTAATACCTGTTCAAAAGAAAAAAAAAAGTAACATCAACGTATCTGAATACGAATGGGGAGATTAGCAAAATATAAATAAATATGCATATATGCATACCTGCTGCCATTTTTGGCTTGATATATCTTCTGGATGTATAATATAATTATGAAGAGAAATGAATGTGAATATATCATATTATATATATATATATATATATATATATATATTATATATATATATATATATATATATATATATATATATTATAAATGAATGTGAATATATGATATTATATATATTCTTATTGGTGTTTATACACCTCAACAACCTAAACAGCTTGAAAATGTTTTAGTATTTTGCTCTCTTTGTATTGCTTTCCATGCTTTCTCGTTCTCTTCAACAGCAGGAACACCATAAGGATATCCTACCATCCAATTTGCACATACATACATCCGTGAGGGATCTTGAGGGCTCATCGTAGCATTCTGAAAAAATATAATAAACAACAGATCAGAATTAATAGAATACTTAAATACCAGGTCAGAAACAAAGAGGAACAGATGCACACATCCACAGATACAGAGAGATAGACAGATAGAGAGATATAGATAGATATAGATAGATATAGATAGAGATAGATAGAGATAGATAGAGATGCATATAGATAGATATAGATATAGATAGATATAGATAGATATAGATAGATATAGATAGATATAGATAGATATAGATAGATATAGATAGATATAGATAGATATAGATAGATATAGATAGATATAGATAGATATAGATAGATATAGATAGATATAGATAGATATAGATAGATATAGATAGATATAGATAGATATAGATAGATATAGATAGATAGATAGATAGATAGATAGATAGATACATACATACATACATACATACATACATACATACATACATACATACATACACACATAAATACATAGATACATAGATAGATAGATAGATATCAGACAACAGAGCATTTTAACACACCAAAATGATATTCAAAGCAATTTAATCCTAACGAATAAACATTAAATACTATGATAATATAATTGCTTACTACATAAGGATGATAATCCATACGATATCCGAGGAGATCCCGATAATCGTATGTTGGGGTCCCAAGTTTATCTAAAGGGAGTGTGGGATATTGTATATTACATTTAGGGAAAGTATTAAGATTGGGTCCAATTAATTTATTATCGTATATTCCAAGATTATGAAATAGATTAATAAATTCAATATTTTTTTTGGAAGTATTATTATGATTATGAAATATATTATTATAATATATACATGCATTCTTTGGATATCCTGGTAAACCTGTACCATAATCTTTTGGAGCTTCATTTGTTTTGGGTTGTATTGATGGATCTACAATTTGTTGAACTCCCCATGTTCGAATCTCTGGCCGACTTTGAAAAAAACCAAAAGGAATACCAATCGCAGAAGATAATTTACTCAAAACACGAGATAATCCACTCTCCTCATCCGCTGTACACACACTCATTAACACACATTTTGTAGATATTTTATATAATATATTTGTTATATTATATATATATATATATATATATATATATATACATGTATATATAACATATTATATTATACGATATGATATTATATATTATATTATATTATATATAATATAATATAAAAACATCTTCTAAAAAAGTATAAATGAACTCAATAACTGGCTATTATCGTCAAGATAGATGCAGTTGTCAACTACGTAAAGACAATCGCGATTCTCTCACCCCGATACGATGTACACACTACAACAACACAACCCCGAATAATATAAATATAATTATCTTTTAAACTTACTTCTTGTGGCTTGTACATGCTCTTCTTCTATACGTTCTTGCGATTCGCGTATATTTTCTCGAGTATTATATACTTGAGAACGAGGAGTATCGCCTTGTGGTTTCATTGTCGATTGGAGTGTGAATAATATACGAAACTGAGATTCTGTCACCGTTTTCAAACCTATAATCCTCTTCTGCTGTATGTACTACTCAAAAGTTTTATAGAATAATACCTGAATGATACTTTTTTACTTCTGTTACTGGAAATTACTCTCGTCAAACAACTTCAATATCGACAGCAATTTCGCGTTGATTCGATTCTGTAGATGATGATGAATGTTGATAAGGAAAACCTGTATTGAATTACAAACCTGAAATTTTAAACTTAATACCTTGAAAATATAAAAGAAAATATAAACTTATAGTTATGCTACCCCAGGACAGACTCTGTCGGATCAGCCGGCTAGCTGTGGCGGAGCAGGAAGCATGCACAGCAACTACCCGTCACATAATCTCAGCTTTCTGAAGCTGCATCATGATTTAATATAAATTATAAGATAATTGATGCTTTTATGGCTTTGACATTACATAAACTTGGCCTGAAACTCTGCTTGGATTCGAAGGTTACTACTTACTTAGTGTAGTGCACTTTGCATAGGAAGCTCCAACCCCAGTCAGTAGACAAGAGATGAGGTTAAACGCTGCTTCCACCAAAATATCTTTATAATATCGTATTAATTGTTAGAAAACACATTTATATGGTTTTATCGTGCAATTGGCTGCCTGTAACGGCTCTCCAGAGCTATTCGAATCCTCGACCCCAATACACAGTACCAGTCACCGTCACTATGTGCGTTGTGAATTCTGCCTGTTGGCTGTATGCATGCTTAGCACACACTGGTTGTTTCATGAATACATCTATTGCTTTCATTCATTACTCTATCCCCACTAAATATACGCAAGGATTCAGCTAAACTAAGCCCTAAGCAACGACGACATCGCTGCGGCGTAGCTGCCAACAGTTGTGAGTTGTAAGGGAGTGAAAACGACGCTTTAGATAGTCCTCTTCAAACCTCCACCGATGTATATGTAGTATATTTAGGCTTCCTAATTACAAGGAATAGAGTCTCAGGGCTAGCACCCTTCAAGTTGCATGCACTAACACGGTAGCAATCTGTCGCACCAACACCTGCTTGTTGTCGTCTTATAAACATAAACGCAAATATTCGTACGAACACCTACTTATCAAAAACCCTCCCCTATTCATAGTAGCCTGGGGAGCATCACCGTTTCTCTCATTTGTATGGAATGTGAGAGCATAGCGACTTCACCGCCAGGAACTTCCTTGCTTCTGGCTCGTTCAGTATTAGTTGGAAGGTAGCAACTTCACACTAAGTTCTTGTGTTTGTGTTAACAGATAAATACAAGAAACATACTCTGCCCATTCTGCATAAAGCGGATGTCACGATGCCCCCTCATGCTAACAAAGGAAAACCATATCATTGCTACTATCGCACCATTTTCTAGAATATGTTCCTTATCCTTCTGTATGAATATGAAGTTAAGCCATTTAGATGGCAAGTACAACACCTAAGCCACTGAGAAGTAAGGAATGTGTGAGACGATTTGTTCAAGTGTTTCCATATACTCAACCGCTGTACGCAAAATTATTGAATGAAGCTAAAAAACACTTTGAGTCGAATTTCTCCCTCCACTTTCCTTTCGTCTTTTCCCTCATATCTAATGCCAAATCGAAAGGCTTAAGAAAATAAAATGTTGTATTTCCTCTCTAGACTACATGCTGGAAAGCTGCGAATCCTCTGCGAATGTTGCGTAACGCGTGCAAGCTAAAGAAGTGTAAGCTTTGCTACGTCAGCCTAATCTCGCTTCCACTACATTTATATTTATTTACAATGCTAGAAAATGCTCCGTTTATGCATTTTCATGTTCCTAACGGCCCCCAAACAGGGGCGTTCACAGCCCTCAAGTCACTGCCGGCATCATGCGCTTCAAGCGCTACTTCGAATATGATCGAGGCTGGAAAGCTGCACGAAAAACACACTACCGAGGCTTATATATATATATATATATATATATATATATATATATATATATATATATATATATATATAAGATGCTATACTCAGTTCACAAGGGAATGCTCTGCATGCAACTTCCTGTTAATGAGAACACACCCACGGTTTGAAATACAATTTGTGAGATTGTTAATTGTTATTCTTGCAACTGCCTGAGTGCTCCTCTTGAGTCCTAGCTCGTCCTCCGCAGACACATCGCTCTTCCATAGGAACGCCCTCCAAGCATGTGTCTATATGATTTCCACACCCTTGCCTGCACAGACGAGTCGAACACGTATATAAACAACTAATTCTGGCTCCCCTATCTTTCTGGTTTTTTCAAATTTGCACAGTAACACGCAGTGAATTGTTCAAGATGCTCTCATGTTCGCTGTTAACACAAAATCGCTACTTGCTCATAATATTGACGCTAAGTCCGAGGACTTGCACGGGGTGTTACTAGTGGAAATTTAAGCCTTTTTTAGTGTGAATAGGAACATTTAATTGATATTTCAAATAAGAGTGGCTTATTGATGTTTAATAAGTGTGGACTCTCCAAGTCAACTTTCCGCAGGTATTGCATGTCACTCGGTAACACATCTTGCGTCTACGCCTTAGAGGGAATTTGGATATTTCAAGGAAAGAGAAAAAGCAGATCTTCAGCAAAATAAATCAAATTTAAAATTGCTGTTTCCAAGCGAAATCAATCTAAACACACCGTCATACAATAATTCTATCGAACGTTGGTCCCACCAGCCCCAGGCTTTCTTCACTTTGTGTGTTCTTGCAACATCCTTCCCTCCCTTCTCCTAATTCTAATGGGATGATAAGAAATTTATAATTGGTTTTTATCAAAGAAAGTTCTCTGCATGGATACAAATGCGTGAGGCCTCCGACTTCGATTAGAGCTACCATCGTTCGCTTTACTATGTGCGCCGATCTCAGTCATCACCTCAACTATATTACTTAGAGCAGAAAGACGAGTGCTAAAGCCCTAGGCAGCGAGTCTGTTGTTCTCTTAAGGGATAAGAGTTTCTGTAAACTGTTTGCAGTATACACTGTGTCAGATGCAGTTGCTATAAAGAATATATGGGAGTGAGCAGTATACAATACTTGTTAGTACTCCGTAAGCTGCAGTTCACCCAATAAGATTTAGTATGGGGGGGCTGCCGCCTCCTTTCAGAAATGACAGGATCTTCAAGGTATTCAATGAAAAGTAATATAAGCATGAACCGTATCCTGCGAGTTTTCTCTCCTTGGCTGCCTCTCCACCTGATATAGCACACTCTTCCTCAGTACCAGTGCTGGTATTTTTGAGGTAAATTAGTTTTTGGAGGTCCTTCTATGATACTAGCTATAATGGCAACTGTTTCTTGTCATACGCTGTTAAAATAGAAACGATAGTAGCTAGTGGTTTTAAATGATCATAGAGGGGATGCGTGGTGGCACTCAACAGTGCATGACGGGGATAAGAGGAGATGTGCTTTGAGAGAGGGAGTCCTACTGCCACCTTTCATCAAAAACCGAGGGAAGTGCTGCATGCTAAGCTTGAATCAGAATTTGAGGTTTATTCGGCTTATCAAGACATACATATGTTTGTACAGTATAGTATATATATATATATATATATATATATATATATATATATATATATATATATATATATATATATATATATATTCTCCCTTCGCTTCCATCCGATCAATAGCGTATCGTTTCCATAAGGCAATGTACCTGCAGCATTCAGTTCTAAGCCGTTCAGGCGCCTTAATTAATACTACCTACGCTGTTATCAGTAGAAAGTAGAAAATATATATAAACAAGATGTATGGCAGATAGAAACAGCAGATGCAGTCAGCTGCAAGATAAGCTCATGCTTCGACTACTCCGTTTTGACTATTCCCTCTAACACAAAGCGTGAACAGCATTGGTATGAGCCCTGTAAATATATATATCTATATATCTATATCTATATCTATCTATCTATCTATCTATATATATATATATATATATATATATATATATATAGTCCGTCACCTTTACTTTGCTCTTCAAGAAACAGAATACTACCTAAAGAACTACCATTGCCACTTAAAGTTTGCTATTCCAGTTTCAATGTTTCTGCACTACTATGAGGGATATCGTGTTTTGCTACACAGCAGGTATATCAATCTCTATCTTTGCCGTGAAGACGGCACGAAACGAGGTATATATATATATATATATATATATATATATATATATATATATATATATATATATATATTCCTTACGAATTGCTGCAATAGAAATCAAAACTATCGTCTCTGTTGTTAAATAGGCTTCAAATGACAGCCAAGAAGACCTCTACCTTCCCAGCGTCTCGGAACAAGCCACAGGGAAAGTATACGGCTACCCCGTTGTACCACTACAGCTACTCGTTCGTTCTCATGGCTTGATACTTCTCCTGGCAGTTGCTGGAATATTTCTGCAACCGTTAAGGGTGGAGTTTGTGTGTTTCCATGGGCAGATACGCCATTACAAGCTCCCCCCTGCCTGCTCTCTGATCTACTGCGGGTAGGTGCCAAACGCAGCATCCCTAGCCGCAAAAGCCTATCCCCAGCAACAATTCCTGCGGTACTGCTGGGGCTTCCCGGGTAGACAACATCTACCATAGCAAATGCTGGCCCTTCATCTACAACGCAGGCATACACAGTGTATAAACAGGAAGTGTGCACTTCTCTTGTGAGCAATGTGCTAAGTTATATGCTATATGTACGATAAGCCCACTGGTTGTGTTGAGGCAATTCAGCTCATGAATGTATGCAAATAAAAAAGAAAGCTGCATCCAACTTGGAGTCAAGGGAATCCTCTCCTTACCATCTAGCAACGGGGGAGGCTGATCTTCCTGCCGAGTTGGTGTTTCGCTTGTTTCGTTGGTTTCGTCGTGAGTGGTTGGGGCGGCATTTGATTGATCATCAGGGGCTTTTCTGGCAGAATCCTCATGAATACGGAAGAGGATATCTTCAAGTCGTCGTTGAAGTTCCCTATAATCTGTCTTTAAGCAAGCAAGTTGGTGCCGGGCATCGCGCACTGCATGCACATCGATGTCTGCTCGGGGGAAGCCTTCTTCGTCTACTAACGGGCCGTCTAGCCCGGGCATCCCTGCGGCACACGTTTGATCTACACAATGATAAAGATTAATGAGCGTGAAGCACTCGCTGCATCACAGCCCCAAGCAAAGCCTACCCCCTTCCGTACTGGCGGTGCTAACCCCATCTAAATAATACCTGTTACCCCTCGCTACCTTTGTCACCTATCTTCTGCATGTTATGCACAAGTTATAGCCATTATACGGGCGAACAAGAAAGCAAACTGAGATGGGCGAGAATTACCTTCGGACGTTAGGAAGCCGGCAAGGGCCTCCATCCTCTCTTCCAACTGTTGGCGTTGACGGTAGATCTCCTGCGCTTCAGCCGCCAGGGAAGATGCTTCCCCGCTTCCCCCGTTTGGGGGAGGGTCACTTGCAGTCATTATGCGGATCTATTCGTAGACACGAAGCCGGCGGGCGATGTCCGGCCTTCGCTCAAGATTAGCTCAGATCACTGGGTAGCAAACTTCCGTCCACACAGTTGTAGGCAGAGTGTATGCTCAAAACAGCTTCATACTAGCATCGATTTGCAATGAAGCTCTTCCTACAGTGTAGGGAGTAAGGTAAATGCAACCAACTGCACACCAACGAGGTCGCCCGAATCTCACTAAGCTGTGCTGTGAGCGCGTTCTTTTGCTTGTTTGATGGAAAACAATGGTTAATTGCTATTTACGACAGATTCTCAACGAAGAATGAATGGTTTTGACCTCAAGGCAGGAAGCTGGTGCCAATCAACCCCGACAAGGCCGTTGGCCAGACACAGTCCATCAAGAGACTGCAAGCACCGAAAACCCACTAAGATTATCTCTTTCCTTTATTTGATTTGTTATTAAGAAATGTCTTCTATAACAATATCACGTGACTGGCTGCTTCATTCCGTAGCCTTCAGAGTTCAACACAAGGGATTTGGCTGATGACTGGTGGCATCCTTGGGCTGAAACGACCATGATCTACTACTTGCATGCGTCATAAAAACTTCGATTTCTATGTCCAATGGAAAGTTTAGTAGCCAAGTAAAATCCACCTCCACTGTTCGCTCATCTACATTATGGTTCCGCTCGAGGCGATCACCGGTGATAGCTCAGTTGGTAGAGCGGCAGACTGTAGAAGCTGCGGTTATCTGTTGGTCCCTGGTTCGATTCCGGGTCACCGGAGTTTTTACATGATCTTACGTCAGCATCAATTAGCCTGAGTGAAATGAAAATGCGGGTAGGCCTGAGCTTTATTACAGGGCTACAAATTAAAACGTTTAATGAACTTCCATACTTTTCCCTCCATACGCCTCTGCTCAAAACGAAATGTTCTGCGGCTGATAGCAGATCCATAACAACACATCGAGGACAACGGGAGATTGATCCGTGCTAAGCTTTAGAGTTGCCAATGTAACACACCTTAAAAGCTGAGATGGCCCTAATCAACCTGGCGCAGGCAGCAACACCTTTCAGCCGCAACCAGAAGAACTGCAGAGAACGGGCGACTTCAGGGAAGCATGACGTATCACCCTATCAGAGAAACGCCTACACTGCCTGAAGTGCAAGGGCAAGACGCAAGATTTCCCTGGACGCTCAGGCCTCTCCAACTACAACGGCTGTGTCTATTTATTTGCCCTATTGGCTTAAACTACTGCCAGTGCGAGGTATATTAATAGATGTTACAAGAAACTCATTATTTGTCGTTGGCCCAATTCTTGAACAACGGCAGCCTGGTGAGCACCAACACTGGAAAGTGCTCCGATGCCACGATTAGCATCCGATGAACAGGCTGGCAGACTCTAAACAAGGATCTCCGAGGCTGCTACGCCAGGTTGGGCCAAGACAGGAACTTCTTCAAGGTCCCAACATGGCTGTCAAGTAGCATATCAAAGTGAATAATTATGCATCAACAGGTAGTTCGCATTGAGTTGGCATTCTTCGTTGCCCCCGAGCCAACGAAGAAGAAGTTGACGCAAGCTGCAACTACGCACTACGGCGCAAAGAGTCGAAGAGAAGGACATTAATCCACCATGTCTCCGGCGTCTGCACCAAAGACATACAACCTAGTAGCTGCCTCAAGTGGCAGACGCCTTATGGCGTTACGAGTCAAAACATAACTTTGAGGTTTCACCGCACTATGACTCTGCAACCGCCAAGTCAGTGAGCAAGCAATATGCTCATTCATCGTCGGCTTCCTCGGCGGTGGGAGACCCGTCTTCAGCAGTTTCGCCCTCTTTATCCTCCTGCAGCTTCTCCTTCTTAACGAGACTCGTTATCTTATCATTCACTAATTGAATCTTCGCCATGATTTCCGCCTTGCGCTCATCAACCTGATACACATCAAGAACGAGCAGTTCCCAAGGAAGCTTATGCAGCAGCCTATCTCACGGACGAATACAGTCTGCCTAACCCATGAATGCAACTGTTCCCAAAACCAAGAACTGACCTTCTGAGAGCTCTCGCGCTGCAACTCTCTGTACTTCTGCAGCTTCGCCTCAAGCTTCTCCAAGCACGCAGGTACCTCTTCAATAAAAACAGGCGCCGATAGCTGGTCACAAGCAAAGGACATCCAAAGGCACAAGCTAGACCATTCTCAGCGCTATGCAATAATAGCAATATCAAAATATGCCTCAGAAATTCCGAATAGGCTTACTCCGCACTGTTCAAAGTAGGCCAAGGTGCCCACATCATACTTCAGCGTCTTGGGCTTCTCCTTCTTCTTCTCATGATCCTTTCCGTGTTTATTCTTCTGCTTAGGGGCGTAGAAGAAGACCTCCTTGCGCTGGCTCTTCGGCAGAAGAGCACCCGCAAGCTGCAGAAATACGCCATACACAAAGTAGCAAGCATAGCAATCGAAACATAGCAATGCGGCATTTTAATTCCCCGATTACAGGACTTCTACAATGCAGCACTCAAGCAAACTATATTTCGTTTACCTTTTCATCCACAGCGGGTTCCTCCTGCTCCTTCTCAACGCCATTGGCCGCCGGCTCATCTACGATCTTCTGCAAGTACTGAATGGTCTGGGTAAGCAGCAAGCATTCCCCCTCATAGGGCAGCTCAGATTCCACACGTTCCAAATCACGCTGAAGCTGGAAACGCTCGTTTTCCAAGTTGCGCCTTTCGCGCTCCTCCCTCATCTGCGAATTAAGTTAACATACCGTACAGCAACAAGCTGATCTCTAGAACAAGAATGAACAGGCAGTTGAAATGCCATGGGTAAAGCTTTCCAAGGTTTATTATCTCACCTTCAGGCCACGCTCGCGCTTCACTTGCTGAATGTACGCCTGATACTTTTGCATCTGAGAAGAGGAGAGCAGCGACAACCGCGTATAACCCTAGGCACATACTTCCGCTGCATGCGGAGTGTTTCTAGAAAGCCCTGTTCAGCTGGAAGTACGAGCTTATTCTTAACCCTGATTCAGAATACCGTGTTGCCGATTACCTCGCGGGTCAATTCTGCTTGAATCTCCCGGCGCTGAGAACAGCATGACAGAGAAGATTTCCGTAAATGTGTTTCTATGTATGCATGCACGAAACACACCGTTGCCCCTGAGGCATCCCCGTTTGGATGGGAAGCACGAGGCCATCAATAATAATTTTATGGGAATATAGGATTCACTAGTTTAATACGCACATTTGCGAAGTGCTTGCTCATCTCCGCCGACAAACGTTCTCGCTCTTCAATCATTTCACGGCCCGGTGCAGTTGCCTTTTGTCTGAATGAGAACACCAGAGCAGCGTCATCAAGATCCGTATCAACCCAACGAGTAGGAGACCCAGTCAAGTAAAATAAACAACTAAAACTCAACCACGGCACATTCTACAAACACTAGATTCACTAACCTCTTCTCCAGAAGCTCCTTGTACTTCTGGCTTTCCTCGCGCTTCTGCGTACGAAGTTCCAGCAGCTTTGTGCGGACTTCATCAAGCGTGGCTCTCAAGGGCACTGGGAAGCAGCAAACAGCATCACACAACAACAGAAACATTCACAACTCTGAAAGAAGCATAAAGACCACAGCGACGCGTAGTAAGGAAATATATATATATATATATATATATATATATATATATATATAGATATATATAGATATAGATATAGATATAGATATATAGATATAGATATAAACTCACCCACAGAAGAGTCCTCCAGGCTACTGGCACTCTGTTCTAGTGCTTGGTATTTGCTCAGCAGAGGTTTGCTGTTCTTCAAGCGCTTGATTTCCTCCAGCAATTGCTTTTCTTCCTTGAGGGTAAGCGTTGAAGTCATCATGCTGTGCTCCAAAGCAGCAACCTTCTGATCGATATCTTCCAGTGAAGCGAAGCCAATTTTACGCCGCAAATCAGTTGCAGATTGTTTCTGAAGCAACCCCAGCAGAATTGGATTCAAACATATTGCTGCATCCTCTCCTCCATGAATTACAAGGAATAAATCATGGGTTCGAAACGAATAGATGACACATGCACAAACGCGCTGACAGACTGCCTGTAAAGCCTCACCAAATCGGCGCCTTCCTTCTGCTTTACTTGGATCTTCTCAAATAAAACCTTCCGCTTTTCCTCGAGTTGATCGATTTCTTTCTGGTGGCACAACACGCATGTCCAGGAAGTTCAGCTGAAGAAGAATGCTGCTCTAAGGGAGCCTGCAATCCCAGTTACAACTCGTCAAGGGTTCGCGTTTACCTGCAGAGCGTCCAGGCGTGCTTGCCTGTTTTGCTTCTCCATGTTGTACTCCTCTCGGCCGCCGATGACAGCTGATATCTTTTGCTGGAGCTCACTCTGCACGTAAAACCGTAGTCACACAAAACCCCTTCATGTCTGATATGCATGTCTGATATCTACCCAGACATACCACTAGGCACTGCCAATCCTTGTGAGAGAGATAAGCCCTCCTTCGCGGTGTTAGGTGCTGCACTACTAATCAAGCACAGAATATCCTACACACCAACAGCTCATAAACAGCCAAATGCCGTGTGCATGCGTGCCCCCGAGAACTCGAATGAGAACCTGGCTGCACGTCGAGTTCTAAGGACCATTGCCCCAACTCATACACTCCGTCGTTGCACAAATCCATTCAAGCTGGTAGATATTCTGGTGTTATTAGGTGAGAAAAGCGCGTATTCCCGGCCACATGCATGCCGGCATCTACTGCTCCCGAGCGCATGTCGTGAATGACTTCACGTTTTTAGCGCCCATCCGACGGTGCTTGCGGCACAAAATGGAAAACAATATATAGTAGATGATGGTAAGTTTCTGTGAAAAGGACAGCCGACGTACGATTTTTGTCTTCAACTCATCAATGGCCGCTGTCTCGGCTTGGATGCGGTCCCTGTAGAGCTTCTCATCAGGCTTGGGCACAGGCTCCAGCTTCTTCGTCTTGTCCACTTTCCCCGCCATTTTGTCTGGAGCTGGCCTTGCTTCGCCTACGAAGCTCTCGAGAGCACAGAGTGCACTGTTGGCGAAAGGTCGGCGCGTGCGGGGGAAACTGGAAGCGGCGCCTGTTGATGCAAACCAGGCTCCGGCAGATACAGACAGACGTATATTAATTGTGCAGAAAATGGCACGATGTATTTCTAGAGAACTTTCGAACGCTGTACCCGAGACAGGCACAACTCAGCCAGTGCAAGCATTCAGGGGAGGGGTTGCTCGCAGCCCCCGACGCTCACCGCATACTTTGGAGGCTGCTCAATTTAGTATGGGGCTTTAATCTCTATCACCTTTCCCCTTCTAGACATTCCATTGCCTTCCATATCCCATTCCAACTCATGAGAGTACAGCACCCAAAAGGCGTAGTGGTTGCGCAGTCTTCTTGTCTGCGTCCGCTTCAAACGCAGCACGCTACTGCGGTCTCGCTAACTTTTACTAGCAAATAAAAACAGGCATTGGGACTTATGTGAAAATACCCCGTATTTCTTTGATGCTTTCATCATTGTGGCCAGCCTAGGTTCCGCTACACCTACAGCTTCGCCGTGCATTGTAGATTGCCTTGATCCTGGTACGTCCAAAGCGGGTACGTGCGCTTCTACTTGCTTGCACACTTGCTATCGATGGCAAAGTAAGTGTTTCGCAATTGAGTACAATGGCAGTGCATTCAGCAATTGGCGCTTGGTAATGTCTACCCTTAAAGTTTCCTTGCAGCAGGAGTTGCAGCAAGGTGTGCTGCAACCCAGGGCAAGCCGTGTCCTCACTGCACCAACAAAAGGGCGTCGCGTAGCAGTGTCCAGGACTCTTGTTGGCCGGAAGCGAAAGCGGATTGAATGGAGGAACTCGCATCTGAAACCTTTGACTCCATTCCAGCTCGCGACACAGCTCACGACGGTTCCCAGGTCGACAGCCCCTGTTACAGTTGGTAGCACAGTAGGTTTCATCGGGGCAGGTACGAGCAGCGAATGCTGATGCATACCGCTTATTGGTGCCGAATCCTATGAGTGACAAAAAGTGTTTGGATATTGTCACCAAACTTCCGTCAAAAATTCTGTCGTCTTCTCCCGCACAAAGGAGATTGGTCAGGATATGTCCTCCGGGGAGGTTGCCAACGGCTGGGCAGCTCGTCGCAATGGGAAAGGTGCCATATTTGCTAAATGTCTTCACAGTGAAAACCATTCATGAAGAATGCCGCAGTTTTTGCCAAGTGGCCGAAAAATACGGCCAAAGCAATGCTTGGGCGGTGAAGCTCCTCGCTTCTTAGGAAGCCTGCTCGTCTTTCAAGTTCATGCAAAAAGCAATCGTTTGCTAATAGAACCTTCGTTACTAGAGTGAGAGACACATGACAATGGTGATTACGAAAGGGCGGTATATGTTCGAACTATGGGTTTAAAGCATTCTGGCATACGCCCCTATGTGGGCAGTGGCTAATCGCAGGTTTGCAAGGGATCACGAGAGGACTGCATTAAAAAAATTCGGAAAAGCGAAGCTAATGATTCAGCAATACGGAGAAAAATACCATTCCTTGGTGGGAAGACCAACAGTGGTCTCGATCAGTGAAGCGAGCCAGGTACAACTAGGTGGGTAGTGAAGAGGGAACCAAGGGAGGAAAGTGTAGAACACGCCGATGTGGTTAGTTTCTTGCGCAACGAAGAGAGACCCCAAACACCACATACAACGCCATGCCTGAGGCGGATGAGAGAGGCTTTAAAAACTCACCCGGATACACAACCTCGGGTATTCAGGGTGTGCCTAGTAACGCCACCCTGGAAAAGACGAAGAGAGAGAGAGAGAATAAGGTACCCAGCGGCTCATATGCTTGTTTTGTATCAACGAAAGTCAAAACGATCGAGGCAGGAGCTACGGAATTTTGAGAAGCAGTTATTCGTGCAGCTGCCCCAGAACACAATGGTGAGCCATTGAACTCATCAGCGAATGTGAACACTGCATCTGAAGACCTGTCTTCCATTCAAGTCTGTGCTTCAGCAAGTCCGTAGTGATGGCCACGAGTTGGTTACACTGCTTGAGCAGTGGCCGGGATCTGAGAGTTGAAGCTTCGCCGAGGGGTACATCCTACCAGTCCTTTCATTGACACAGCTTCTGAGATTCTGCCTCGTATATGGCAGACAAGACGCAAGAATCTGCAAAATTATGAGGGGCGAATGCACGATCAGCTCATAAATGGGCCATATTAGCATGATACGGAATTGGAATCAGGGACCAGTTCACCACGGCATAATCGTAGACATGCTGTGGGCTGCTCAGTGAATGGCACGCATGGTGCCTCCAGACGGCAGCATTGAGGTCTACGTGACACACAACCATGACAGCTTTTCCCCGCCCCACCAGCGCTCGTCACAGCGTCTGCACTCTGTTTTCTAAAGGGGCTGCAACCAACTTCCGGAAATGAAACTAGCGAGGGGGCTTAAACGCAGTGCAGCGGCGGTGGTGAAGAAATATATGTACTCCATCGTGGTGGTCTTATGAAGGCAAAAGATTAAGGAATTCGACCCACTCAGCACCCCACGAACAGTGAGCACAATTGAAGGAAGAGCTCTGAGATGAACTAAAAAGGAAGGAGCTGACAGCAGGCAGGCCGCTCGGACTCCCCCCACACCCCCTTCGTACCACATCGAGCCCACTGTCGACGCGTTTCTTTAGGGGAAACTCGCAACAGCCACGCAGGAAACACGACAAGGGGAAATGGCCGAAAATCAAATCAACTGGAATGCTTAATTATGTGGCGGTGCTAACGGAGAAAGAGAACATAGGTGCGGCATGAGCATCGGCTCCATGCTCCCTAATAATGCCATGGTGAAGCGAAAATTTCTGAGGCGATGGATAAACGAAATACTTTAAAGCTTGCAGGGTTCAGCAGTCTATTCATGATCTGAAATGTCTTCTTCAATACATCCCAGTGCTGATGGCACGCATAAGACGCCGCCAACTACACGTTCCAGCTTTGCCATGCATAGAAGTTTTGTGCACGATGCACGATCACGCTGCAGCTTGCTATGGAGGTATCAACCAAACGACGAAGAGGGCCGCCTATGATGGGCACCTCATAGGCGCAATATGGAATTACTTGCCTTGAATGCCAGCAGAAACAAACCTCGAGTACTCTCGAACCTGGACTCTCGCGGGATTCCTAGGCGGATGTGGGCGGGTGTTCTAATGCAGTTCACAGTGGGTTTACCAGCAGCTACAGGCTGCGATAGCATCTGTGCGTTGTTGAGGGTAGCTTCAGCAAACACTTCCGCTTTGTCCGATGTTCGACTCCAGTTACAGCAGGAGTGTCCGAACAATCCATTCACCATGTCTGGAGGCACTACAGTTCCCGGAGAAGCGCCATCACTGGCGAATTCGTGAAGGGGCTCACCACTGACCATGATATAATCGCCACGAAGCAGTCAGAGGTAGGTGGCCACATTGAACGCATCTGCTGCGCACTTGGTCTGCAATTGTGACTCTGCTCAGCAAAATTCGTGATGCTCCCTTGGCTCTCGTCCCTGCGCGTAATGGGTTTACAATACAACAAAACACCCGCCTTTGGCCCTCCGACATCACTGATTTACATGGAAGCATCGCCATCTGAACTGGCGTTAAAATTGACTGTCAGAAGGCAGCCCCTTACTTCAACAGCCGTCTAGATCCATTCAACCTTTCCAGCAGTGAGATAATCGAGGCATACACAAGGCCGCCAGGCAGCAACCTACGATGAACAAAGCTCGGCAGCCACTTTCAACCCGGATTAATTGGTTTTAGTAGATTGTCATCTCATAAGGCAGAAGCGAACGAGCAGCCGAAGAAAGTGGCCATGCGTTTGTTAGGGCCCTTCAATGTTAGCTCTGGAGTTAATTCGATGGATTACACCATCGGGTCACCCCCGGCGTGAAGGTATCACCATCCCATTAAGGCCGGCTTTTAAGACGATTCAGGGAACCACCAAAGTTTCTTCGCTGTTCCCCCACAAAACAGCAGCAATACCATAAGGCAAAAGACCAAATGGAAGTGAATTGTATCCTTGACACAAGCAGAACAGTTAGCAGGGGTTAGAGAAGGCGACAATATTACACTGGGTGGTGAAGATGTCAGCAGGCTGAGCGGATTTCTGATGACCACGTGAGCGAAACAGTGCCTCGGGAGCATATAAGCACCCTTCTCGAATGAGCCGCAGTGACTGCAAAGGTATGCATGCGCGGCGCAGCTTATGTGTGGGCAGCGTGAAACCATTTGGCAACCTCTGCTAGGGGACGCTGAGGACGGGCTTCCTATCTTTTTATCGGCACGCCCCTCTCCCCCAAATTGCTTCACTTGCCTATACCCGTAGGTGGCTCGGTTCCTTCGCCAACAGCACAATCATATTTTCCACATACTACTACGATTTGGCACTTTCCACGTGGTCCCCTCTCCGCCGTCCAGCCAGTTGCGCACAGTTTTCTAAAGAGGGTAGCTGCGCTATGGTCCCCTGATGAAGAAAGAGCGAGTTCACCGTTGGGGTTCGCTTCACCAAGGACTCTGGCTTTCGACATGGAGCTCTATCGATATATTCCCTCGCTCAGTTATTCTTACCTACGCGGTGCTCCGTGAAACCGGTGCCCTTGCATAGGTAGCTTCGCCCATGATCATCGTTTTCCAGCCCCACAAATTTTCATCGTTTTCGTGCCTCTCCTTGGGAAGCTGGCAAAGGTTAAGGTATTTCCATCAATTGCTTTCGCTTTAAAAGCATTTTTATCTGGACAGACTGAGAATCTTGCTCTGACTCGAATGCGACGAGACGCGCAGCCGTTGGCCGACCCCAGCCAACGGGCAGTTTCTGACCCGTACCGGTAAATCCAGTGGAGGCAAGGCTGAACAGAGACATTAGAGAAAGTACCGTTCCTCCCTTCTTTTCTGGCAGAGCGCTTTCGTTAAAAACCTGTCTTCTGCACCAGGCACCCCAGTTGCGGGGCTCTTTTCGGCATCTCCCCTCTGCCCCCCTTAAACTATGCTTTCCTATCAAGTACGGCGAGAGTGCTCGATCTTTGCCGAGGGTCATTATGCGTTCAGCTGGACTTCGTCCCAACCGCCGGGCACAGTGAGTGCAGCTTCATAAGGGCCTGCGGTTGCTGAGGAGAGGAAGCATCCTGCTGCAGGTTGAAGCATATGTTGTGCCAACTTGGACTGCAAGCCTGCATACGCAAGCGCTCTTTTGATGCATATTAATAACACTGTGGACCATTAGAAAACACTTTGGTAGCCTTTAGCTGACAGCCTGAACGCGCCTACAGGCTCATGCGAACTTCTAGCAGGTCATGCTGCATCATGGCGCTTGGGTCCGAGAGCGATTAGTATCTTAAAAGCGTGGATCAAGAACATTGCTCTACTGCGGGCATCTCCACGCAAGCAAAAATACAAAATGAGGGCGCTTCAACTAGGGCAACGTAAAGAATACTTAACAATTGTCTACGCTGCTGGAATATGCGGCCTTCGGCGTGTTTGCATTTATGGGTACCTTGCACTCGAATTTTCAGCAAGGAGTGCGGTAATTCATAAAGGGCCGCCTCTTCCCCACCTCGTGGTGTAGCAAGGCCTGTGCGACGTTGGTTCTAGCAACTCTACCTACTATCAGACTGACTATAGAGGGGCAGATAAGTCTTTAACGACCGTACAAAGCTACCTCAAGCAACAAAGACGATATTGGTTGTGCGTGCACTTGAGACTGCCTCGCTGCACTAGCTGTCGCAAGGTGCGTCGCAGCCCTTGACAGATGGGCTGCATCTCCACCAGCTCCATGCCATTGATTTGCTCTGGTTAGGATGCCTGGAGCCCCGTGGGAGGCCAGCTGCTTTTTCCGAACTCCTTTCTAAGGTATTGGACTCTGCTACGGCTTGCGACGGTCCTAAGCAAGATCGAGGACTCTCCTTACACCAGGCCTTATGTGGCTCTCCAAGGTTCCTAGAGACTCAGCGGTGGGCCAGCGGCTGTTTGTGAGACTTATAACAAGTATTCTTGGGCCTTATGCAGCTCGCAAAGGCCTACAGCTAACGCGTAGGCCTCTCGTTAACACACTTTACAGCAACAGACTGCGCTAGGCTACTGCAAGGGGGAAGGCCTGAGTGATCAGGTATGCTATCACTGCCACAGCAACATAGCAAGTGGATACATAAAGTAAGCACGAGAAACTTCAGTGCATTTCATTCATGTGCTCGACCCCACAGAGGTGACCAACGTTGGGAAATCCAAAAGGTGACCAATATACGGGAATGGGAGGAGGCTAACACCATCGTAAATTTGTGGGGAAATCATTGTTATATGCTACCTTGTCCAATTTATCTTTAATGAAAGTTTTAATCCGCGTCACTAGTAAAGGAACGCAAAGGCAACCAGCCGCCGCTGGTCTGCAGTGCCCCACTGCTCCAACCCCACCGTGCTTCCTGTTACCCCCCGCCGGGCAGTCAGATCTTTTGGGGCCGTTTTCCCCACAATTCAGCGTTTTTTTGCCTTTTTATATAAAAATTATTATATTTGCTACTTCTTAGAGGTTATTTTTACCGAGGAGAGCGGATATTCCGCCGCTGGGCCTTGGGGCCGCTGACGACGCCCTCCCACTCGGTTGTTGATTCTTGCATAAATTGCAGCACAAGGCGGTTTTTCGTTCAATATATGTAAGGCTTACACGCTTTTAGCTCTTTTAATTCGGGAATTTGCTCGAATGAATGGGACAAATCAGCAAGACACTCCCCTCGTCAAGGCGTGCATTCAGATGCTCGCCCTAGGCTGCTGCACCCCCAGAGCCTTAGATCTAGGTCTCCCATGTTATGCATTTTATTGTTTTTATCATTGGAACCAAATGGTACATATTTGGGATGGTATGGTGGCATTTGCCATTGTATTCCTACTGCAATTGCTGCCCGCCAGGGCGTGTACAACCCCACCATCTGGCTTGCTATGAATCGGGCCTCACACCTCTTGTTTGTACTCTCCCATCCTCATCTGAAGAGTAGCCCGTAGTTTCGTTTGTATGATGTGGTCCTGCAGGTTCCTGGCGATACTCTGCACCCACAGGTCTGCAGGGTTCACGAATATCTTTAGTGCATCAAGAGGCAAGGGGCAAAGCACCGTGATCACACACAAGCAAGTCGCTTAAAGGAAGGAGTGCTGGCCTCCTCACCGTAAGAAACCCATAGTTGTGGCACGTGGAAGATGCAAATTCGTGCTGTTGGATTCAAAGGCGCTTAAAGATCTGTTTGCTGTTCAGCGGCTCAGGCCCCACAAGGTTTCCTGCGTCTCCATACTCACCAATGGAGCAAGCGATTGCCTCTCATGAACGCAGAGTACGTGATATATACACTTGTTTAATTACAGAAGATTTAGAAATGACTATGCATTCCCCAAATACCCATTTGAACACTTGTTGTTGCGTCTGCTCTGCAGCTCCAGTCAATGAGTCAGGATTTGGCGTTCGTGGAGCAGCAGATTATTCGTGCCATGGCGGATCCACAGGTGGACCAGTCACTGTTACATACGCTGGGCAGGCTGCGCGAACTACGCGGAGTGGTTGCTAACATCCTGGCCAAGCACACAGTGGGTCCTTTCGCATGCTCCTTTCGGGTTTAAGACTTCTAGCGACTGTTCAGTACAGCTACGCTTTGCTGCCCCTAGCCGTAACCGCAATCGTTCGTAGCATCGATGCTGTGGCAAATCTATAGTGTAAAAATTCCATTTGCATCCGTGCAACTAATACGCAGGAGGTGACCTCGGTCTGGAGCAGCTTTGCAGCCGCTGCTCGCAGTCAGGCATGCTGCCTGGAATACCTACAAACTCTCCGAGTAAGGCTAGATAACTGCTTACCCAAGCACTACAAGCACTTCAGCAGGTGCATTTCATAACAAGGCAGATGGCAGAACTAATCAACCGTAGATAGCTATATTTCTTCTCAGGCTGTGGCTGAGGCAAATGGCTATTGGCGCCATCAGTCAGAGGTATTGAACGCTTCTGCAAGGGAATTCGCCGAATTATTTTGGTCGCGAGACTTCCCCTTCCATAGTATTAAGTAAGTTTTGTACAAAGCAGCGGAGGTGCAGAGGCGCTGTATGCAAAAACACGGATATCGCATGGCCTTATGTTGTGATTAGCATTGATGCCCCTCCAATGTACCAACAGGCGTATCCCCTCTTCGGCGTCCGCAGCCGCTGATCACCCGAGCGGCAACTTGTCTTCACCTAGCAGCGCTCTGGGTGAGAGCGAACTTCCTTCTGTTGAAGAGAGCAGGCCGGCACCTGGGCAGGTGAAGTCATCCCTTGGTTTCAAATTAATCCCTCCTAGTAGAGCTCCAGCTTGAGAAGACTGCTGCTTGAGCTTTTGCAAAGCATTCTCTATGTTCACGCCTTAACTGCTCCGTCGGTCAGCACAAGCAAAACAGTGCACCACTGTGAGCTGCCTTTCTGTGGAGCGCAGAGACCCCATGCCTCAGCGGTGCCAACGATGACGGACCCAAGGAGCCCTTGATATCGATGTAGAGCGACCGCCTCCAAAGGCATTCACTGCTCATCACAATAGGCAAAATGCAGCTTACCGGAATGTTCTCATTGTTGTTTGTCCTGTTTCGTATGTGTACTATGGTCTATGTTACCACTGAAAACCTAACACATTTGGTCGCCTTCAGCTTTCTCGGTGTGCTGAGGGAGAAAACCCCTCTGCTGAAGGTGCAGGGAGTTGCAGAGGCCGGTGAGACGCAACCAACTGCATTCAAAACTCCCCTCCGTCATCCCCAATTACTTGTTTAGGCTGCTTAGTTCCTATATCGGCGGCCCATATGGGCTGCTGCCCCACGCATCGCTCTTGTGGGAAGGGGATACTCAGTACGCAGAAAAGTGACGCATAAATCAATATCCCTTTTGTTGTTTTGCGCCCGTACCATGCAAACTTGGTTCGCGACCATCCCAGTTGCATGTGGCTTGCATCGATGCATCATGTGAAAGCCGTTGCATGGGTCTGGACGCTTTCCAAATGACACACCGTGCTGCAGGTATGCATGCATGCACACGTCTATCAAACAGCAATCGAAAGAGCAATGCAGAAACAAAACTCAATATTAAGCCTCGTGCTGCTTTAAATTTGAAACTTTCCACCCTCTCGCCAGCACCCGCAAGTGCTCCTCGGACTCATCCACCTCTTGAGTAGCTTCTTCAGCCTTCTCCTAAAGCGAAAGACAGCACAGGCCACACTCAGTTAGCATATGAGCATCTGCGTAGATATTACATATGTATCTACGCAAATCAAATGCACAGCCTACGCCGCACGGAGATGCGACGGGCTACTGACGCATTTGACCTCCCTCGGAACCTAGAGACGAATTAGGAAGTAAGAAATTTTAAGGAAGGCGAAGGATTTTACAGAAAAGTGCCTTCGTTGGTGGATATCCCGCATAGCCCTTGGCTAGGTCGTCCGCTGCGGCAAACGCAGATGTTAAGCTGCGGATGTTTTGTGTACTATTTTGCTGCATTAGCGTGCATACCTTGCTGGCGCCGAGAAGCGCTGTAGTAAATGCTTGTAAGGCTTCACGGTGCCTCTCTAGGGCTTTCTTGAAGGCGACAAAAGATGAACTGGCCTCCGGTACAGTGTCTAAAAAGGCAAGAAGATCAGCCTCATGCTGACGCAAGCTTCCCATATAGCGCTCCTCCTGCTCTTGCGTCCTCTTCTGCTTCATGCCAGTCTGTGAATTCTCCGATCTAGCAGCAGCCACGGAATCCATATACGCACCTACGCAGGAGCAAACCGTTTGTACACAGCATTATAGCAAAACATTGTTGCACTTTCCTCGGCAATTTCCACAATGCGGAGATGTAGCGACTTCACATAGCCGCTGCACAACACAGCTTGGCAATTCATTCTGCGCTTACGCCCTTCACAAATGGCTGCCTCAGTTCTGCGCCACAGCTCCTTCTTCACTTCCCGCAATTCGTCATGAAGTGGTGTAGCTGTTGTCTCGTCTTCCGTAGTGGAGAATCTGAGGAAAAATGGAGCAAAGCAGGGGAGGCGCATGCCGAATAAAGAACGCACTTACCGATTCCGGACTAACTGAACTGCACAAATCTGTTAAAAAGAGGTTCTAGCCCACACCAGCTTCTGGGTGTGCTGGAGCACAAGCGTGATGCTAAGGAGCCGACATCCCTCACCTCAACTTCCACTGGTAGAGACCAGCGGCTACAGCGATGATAAATAAAACGAGAACCAAAATGAAGGCCTTCTTTAGGTATTCCAAATCCACAGAGTACGGGTAGTCGAAAGTCACAGCCAAAAAGCGCCCCTTGTGCTGAGTTGGAATAGGAGAAGCAGAGTGCCACTTCAGCCGCAAGGCCGGCCTTGATGTCACAACGTCGAGCCACCACTTGACGGTCGTCTCTTCCACAGAATCAAAGTCGACTGGGGAGGAGTACCGTGCATTAATAGCACCTGAAAAAAGCACGTCAGCCAGAATCACAACCGCCACCAACAAAACTGTGGGGTCAACACCTATAAGATGGTATATAGTGCAGCAGAAGAGGACCAACATCCCGTAAACAGAGCAACAGTCTTGAGAATCCGTACCTGTTGGTAGGGCAACGGTGAGAGAGATATGCTCAGCATACAAATCCACGAAAGGCGGCTCTAGTGGAATGTTCAGGGAGATACTGCTGCCTTTGCTCCCGTCTTGTACCACCAGAGAGCTAACTGGCATCTCATACGACACCTTTAAATCAAAATTCCAACCCCCAAGGACTGGAAATCTAGGCCACACCTGCACAGCGCAGCAGGTAAGAAAGCATTTTTATCACCTCATAATCTTACTTCTAGGTTTTCAGCATTTCTGTACCAACGAGAGAACTGCATTCCCTCTGTTCCAGCTGCTCCTGAGTATCGAGAGGGGAGAATGCTTAAGGCATTGCACGTTTGCGGTGTAGCTTATAATTCACACTTTTTTCGAGGACGCTGCTGGCGTAAGGGTGGCACACGCATTAGGGTTTTACAGAGTTAGCGGGAAATCAATTCAGAATGCAGATTTATCTCATGCATGCAAAGCCCGATTCGACCAACTGTGGCAGCTCTTGCAACGGCTACAGTTGATCACCTCCAGGTGCGTGGAAAGAGGAGCTTCCTTAGGTCCGTCGCGGGCTGCAAAAGTGCTGGTCAAGTTCCCCGCTGAGTCCCCCACATCTAGATTGAAGACATCCGGCGGCAGTGTTGCATGCACATCAAACAACACATGCGTTGGCACGCGCTTGCTTCGCGGGACATCCTTGCTCTTCGCGGCAAGCCGGGAAATGCCTGGTGGCAGTCCTTGCAGCAGCGCTAGGGTGACAGGGTTGAATGCGCCCTGAAGCAGCCCACACACAGCCTCAAACGAAGCGAGCAAGTGGTTTACACTAGACGTTTCAATCTCAATGCTAGTTGGCACTGAAGGCTCCAACACCACAACGGATACGGAAAGAGTGGGAAATACGCGCGTAGAGTCACTGCCGAGCATAACTATGGAGTGTTGCGTTTGTCCCTTGCCAAGCGCACTCCATTTTCTTGGATGGCTGTTTACAGCCTTCCGGTTGGTTTTGGGGGATGGTGGTGGGGCAAATACCGCTTGTTGGCCTACCTCGAGCAGTGCAGCATCGTTGTGGATTTTGTAGAAATCTTTGCAGGTCGCGGAGCCGCTCAGAGGAACAACCAGAAGTCGCTCTATCGTTAAGACATAACCGAGATGCTGAGGTAAGGGAAATATGACGGCAAATGGCTGCGTAACCTCCAGGGGATGGAGTGGATCGGTAGACTCCCACTTCCACACCTCTCCCTGAAGCTTGCGGAATGACTTCTGAGGACACAAGGACAGCACCAGCAACCGAAAGCACGACCGATGCAGCACTTTTAGCATACCCAAAGGATATGAAAAGGAGAAGAAACGCAACCTTTCACCTCCTTCAGCTGGCTTGCATTCCAAGAGACCCAATGCCAGCTGAGCGCTGTACGCACTACTGAGGCATCACCCAAAATACCTTACTGCCCAGCAAAGGCGAGCAATTCAGGCCATCAAGCCCCGACTTTGGCAAAGCCTGCTGGGTTCCGTTCACTCCAGTTCGAGGAGCCCGCATGCTGTGCATCGTTGCCTCACCGCCCGCATGTGTCGCTCGCCAGCCTCTCCAAGAGTTGTTTGGGGTGGAAGCTGTAGGGACACAGCGCTCCGCAGCGTCTTGTAGGGCAGCGGCCAGTTGGAGGAGGTCGCAAACACCACAGACTGAATGGACTCAAGGTCTACAGAACGAGGCAAAGGACGGTACGGACGACCTGCAACGGTAGCAGCAGAGAGATGTCTAAGAACTTGGAATGGGAAGCAAGCTAAAGGACAGAGGCAAATATTTAGCGCTTTTGCACAAACCAAAAATGAGCACACGTCATCAGACCTAAATAGCACATTACCAACACCACTGGAGAACAAAGGGTACTGGCAGGAGTACATGTGAACTGCCGTCAACGAGTTGAGCAAACAGGAGCAGGATACGAATATGACTGCACATCAAGGCCCCACATGCCATTTACATTGTGTAGGTCTCCTTATACGTGGCTCTGGCCTTTTCTCTAACTGAAAATCAGTGTTGATACACAGGGATCTGCACTCTGGTTAATGCGTGACGAACCGAGAGCGTAAGACACAGTTAGTCTTGTAGATTTAGAGGCTTGCAGAGGCTCTTTCAGATGCAAGCGAAATAGATGAGGCCAGCAGCGAGAGACGAAGGCGTCGCCTTGTCCCTCGGTCGCCCTTTTGAGATGGCGTTCTGTTTGTTCTAAGAGCAGCGGCCTCAGCCCCCAGTCTTCCCAGCGGAGAGTAGAGATGCTTGGAAGGGGAGGGAGCAGCGACTGGACTGTCAGGTTCTTTCCATCCTTAGTGGTTGCAGCTATCCATCCAAGCTGAACAAAAGCCGGTAAAAGCATGCAACATGTCAGAGCCATTGTCCGCTGTTGCCGCCGACGGGCCGAGGAATGGTACCAAACGATAGTTTACCTAAACAGGGCTTCGAGAAATCTTAGTCACACCTGTGTAGCCTCAGAATAGGGCAACAAAATGAGGAGGGCAGAAACAGGGGATGCCCCCCGATTAGTGATTTTGAGTTTCACTGTTATTTCCGCTTGTTGGCCGAACTTGATGAATCGATCAGCCTAAGAAAACGCAAGACAATCGCAAGCACAATAACAGATCGGGCCTCCGTTTCCCAAAACATTTGTATTCAGCATAAGCGATGTGCATAGGTCAACAGAAAGACGCAGGCGCGGCAGCTTCTGCGGCATGCCGGCTGCAGAGCGGCAGCAATGCAAGCGCGACTTGGCAGGGAAATTGAATATGCATCGCCTTTTCGCACTCTACCTCATCGACAACTATGCCAGATTGCGTGGCCTTTAGCAGGGCCTCCACTGATGCATCCTGCAGAAGATTGCGATTTGCTGAGGGCTGCAATTGCTGCAGCGCGACCAGCAGTTGCCGCTGCTGTGCAAGATGATTGAAAGAACAGGCGGTGGCGTCAAATGGACGGGGAAGTGGAAGAGACGCATCTGCTGTGCCAGGAATCTCATTCTCATCGAAAGAATACTCCCCAGACACAGGTAGACCCCTCGTCAACAGCATGAGCAGCAGCAGGAACAGCGATAGCCCCTTATGGAAGTCGAGAACATGAAGGCAAAGCTTCCGTATTGCCCCAGTAGCGGCATTTGGGGGAGTGCCAGAGGCGTCGTTTGACACGCTTTCTGATGGATCACACTGGCACCCCATGGGCATGCGATCTACCCGACTCGCCAGCATTGTCAGATGGCAACACCCCATGCACTGCAGCTACTCTTCGTGCCACAATGTTCCCCTCTGTCCTAGGGCACTGAGCCACTGTCCTATATACACAGGGGCACGTGCCTCAAAAAATGTTCAGTCTTAGCCCTGGAGGCAGGACGGTGACATGCGGAGATAACGGGAGGTAAGAATCGAAGTGGGGGGAGACAGTGAGGAGCAGAGTCCCATGCAGGCCTCTGCAAGCAGCTGAGGCTTCTATCACACAAATAAGAAATGAGTTGAATGCACACTGCAAGAGCGAGTCGCGAGATCACAGGATGCGGCTGAGCGGGGGAGAGCCGACGTCCCTCTGCTGTCGTAGACCCCAGGCAGCTTGAAAACCCCGTTCTACGCATCTAGCCATGCATTAATGATACATAGGAAGCACCATGGAAAAGAACACAACGCTGAAATAATCTACACATCAGATCTAGTTCGGCCGCCAGCAAACAGTGCCGACCACAGGTCCCGATCCACTGAGACGACCGATAGCAACAGTTTCGGTAATGTGGCGGGATCTCGGTACACCCAGCATATCCTACTATCCAGGGCGCACACGCCCCCTCTTTTAAACTATAGAGAACGGGAATACTTGCATTTGATGAAAAGAGAGTTTGTCCGGAGCAACTTGGGGCTAATGGAGCCGGCGGGGCCCCGCAGCCGTTGGTGGGAGTCGAAGCCGGGGGGCCCTTTGCCTTCAGCGTGGTGGCTTCTGTCCTCTCATATTCATTGTTTCCAAATACTCACCTAGATGAAATTTAATAGAGAACCAGATTACACTCTTACGATTTGGTTCCCTTAACTTCCGTCCAGTGAAACCCGCTGAATAGAAAGTCAAAAACGCCATCTGGAATTGTTCGCGCTGGCGACGGGCTTGTGCTGTTTTCTGGAGCAATGCTCTAGAAACGAACAGAATTGAAATTGAAAAAGCAAGATCCATGATGCCAGGTGCTCGTGACGCAGTCACCTTGTTCTCTCTCCCGAAGTGACGTCTTCGGCAGGAGACGCTTCCCCGGCCTCTCTCCGTGAGCTTGGAAATCCGTGCTCTTTTGCTTGTAATAAGGATCAAGCGAAGGCGGGGAACCATGGATTCTTCTGGAGCAGCCCACTGTTTTCTGTCACCCTCAATTCGGGTGCTCCATGATGTCGGTGGAGGGAGAGCAGCAGGAGTTGTTGCGACAAAATTCATAAAGGCGGGTACGCTACTAGTTCAACAGCGTGCTCCGCTTGTCTGGTCTGCTCGCATTGCCCCAGATTGCCCATGGGGTTCTGGGGGATCAGTTTCAGCGGGGCCAATGTCCAAAGCATGTACCTCCAAAGAATTGAGCACTGGCAGCAGCAATAGCTGCGCAGTCACTGCCTGCGATGGATGTCTTTGCCCCTATGATCACAACAGCAACATTTATCCAGCAGCAGCAGGGGGAACGGGGGCCTTGGCCAAGCGGTGCAGCGCGTGTAAGGTAGTCTCCTACTGCAGTACAGATTGCCAGCGATCAGCATGGAGCCGGCACAAAAAAGAATGCGCTCTCTTCAATCGTAAGTTCAGGGGGATTGAGCTATTCATTATCCCTAGGGGGTATTATATTACTGTAAAAGTGAGAGCTTTGTCCTGTGCGGTGTGGCGAAGACCCCCTTCGCCCCCCCACCCTTTCCTAGTGCGCACATGCACTGCTTCATTAGATTATGGTTATGCTGTTGCGGATGGTTTCAGATGTGAGGAAGGCTTCAGGAGGAAGAGGCCCAAATCTGACGCAACGGCTGGTGTTGCGGCTCTTGCTTAACGGCCATTCCATAGATGAGTTTTCCGGCGGGCATTCTGCAGCAGCAGCAGCAAGTCAAGGAGCAGAGACAGAAGGAGTTTCAGCTGCCAGTGGTGCGCTCAGTGCTAGATCCCACTGCGAATGCAGCAGTAAGGAACACTGCCCCGGCTCTTCTGGTCTTTCTGACCACCTGAATGCATGCGAAGCATCGGCTGCCCTTCTGGAAGGGCTGCTGCGCTCAGCTGAGGCACAGGAGGGAGGCCTGCTGTCATTGGGTCTGCCTGCGCTGCCTAGGCCCGGCGAAATAGCAATGCTGCTGGACCGCCTCTCTGCAAATGTGCACTCTATAACGAATTCTGGGGTTTCTGGAGCTAAGGGGGTCTCGGGGGACCCTCCCTCAAATGCCTGCCCTTGCTGCGACCTCGGGAAGGAAGTGGCAGTTGGGCTTTATGGCCAACCACTCTGCCGATTCAACCATTCTTGCTTTCCCAATGCTGCTGTTGTGTTTGGGGGCCCGCAAGGGCCGTTGGAAATAGCTGTCGTTGCCTCTCGGTCTATTATGTGCGGCGAGGAGGTCTGCATTTCTTACGTCTCCCCCGCCGCCTTGCGACAGGAGAGGAGGAATAAACTGTATCTTGCATACGCATTCACTTGTACATGCGTACTTTGTTGCTCGTGCGGCGATAGCACGCGCAGCAGCAGCACTGCCATCGATCATGAGGACAGCAGCTGCACCGGCAACAGCAGGAGCAACAAGAGCAAGACAACAAGGAGGCATCCGCCTTGTTCCATTTCCTTCTCCCCAGCAGAGGCGTTTGATTTGCAGCTCTGTGGTATCTTTTGTCCTAAGGCCTCGTGCGTTTCTCAACGGAATACGGCAGCGGCAGATGTTCTTCTCGACTTAGAAAATGCTAACAAGGAATACCTTGACAGTTTGTGTCATCATGGAGAAGCAGCCCGTAAGGACGTCTCCGGTAATCTTGACAGCACCCGTGTACACACAACGGACCCTAGGGGACCCGAAAGGGCCGCCCGCCTTCGGCGGCTGCAGCTGCCGGTGCTCTGCATGCACAGACCAGGGGAGAGCATATGGGAGCCGGTGCAACTTTTTACAGGCGATACAAAGCCACAAAATCCTCCAAAACAGGGTCCTCCAACTCAGCGATACACCACCATGAGACTTGTTCCAGAAGAACTGGGACGATTGGCATCATGCAATGGGCTCATGGCAGCGGCTCCTACTTTACCCGACATTCGATGCTGTGCCTGCGGTGGCACGTACGAGCTAGGAGAGGTTGTGCGCGTAGTGGAGCTTATGAGGAAATTGGAGGAAAGTGCTCAGCGCCTGTCTCAAGCTTGTTGCAAGGAAGATAGCGAAGCAATTCAGCTGGAGGGGAGGGAAGTTCTCAAGTTGTTTTCTGCAGTTCGGGCGTATGCACATCCCGGAAACTTGTCCCTCCTGAGCATCGCAGAGAGCCTCAACCGTTCGTGCAGGGGCTTGGCTGCCCTCTACAATGGTGTCGGGCTAACCATCTCTCAGCATCTTTCCCGCGCTGCTGCAGCACTGCATGGCCGGTGCAGCACCCAGCATGCAGACCACCTGGTCACTGAAGGTTCCCTCCTGCACTTTCTGTCCCAAGCAGACACGGAAGAGGAGGCTGTACAGGCCTGGTCGCTATGGACCGAGGGAGATTCTTCAATGGAAGCAACCGGAGGTGCAGCAGGGTCTGCAGCCGGTGGGAACACATTCGAGTATGAGATATGCTCTGAAACGAGAGCCAAGCTGGCTCTTCAGGCCCGCGAGTGTCTGCTGCAGGCATGTAGCATCTTTTTTTCGTATGAAGGCTGCTCCACAGAGAGACAAAAGGGTCGAGTTGCTGAGGGACGGATTGCTGACTGTGAAAGGGAGCTGCAAGCCTTAGGGTTTCCTTCATAGTGAAGGGGACACAACTCCCTCCTTAGTTACTTTAGTATGGAAACAGCCCTTTTTACTTGTGATGCATTTTTATGTCGACCACGGCTCTGCTCTGCTGTTACGCTGCCTCACTTAAATCGTTCATGAATGAACAGTGAAGTACAAGCTGGCCCAGGATACAACACGAATGGCCACACCTCACTCTCACAGTGCGTAAAAAAGGGGTAGTGCGTGATGAGGTCTTAGAATATTTGACTGACTATCCGGTAATGCCCTGGTCCCCTCCATCTCCCCGTCGGCCTACAGTAAAGACAGGCTTTGCCGCTTACCAATAGAGCAAAGAACTTAAAAAATATTAGGCAGCGTTGGCGCATCTAATGAAAATTTTGGCCGTCTGGGTTGGAATGACAACGACTCAGGCTTGTTGAACAGGCTCTACAAAGGCGTGTGGCCTCTGCTATCCGCACAAATAGCGGACTGTGGTCCTGGCATGCCACCCCAACTACGCTGCCTGTTTTTATGAATTCATTTGGCTTGATCTTAAGATGCCAGTATTCTGCTGTACCCTAAATTACATGAGTCAATGCGTACAACACCAACCCGTGGAACTGGTTTCTCTCCATGTAGGCGAAATGGACAAGCAGCATGCCTCCTCCATGGGAACCGAGGGAGGCGTCGAGACTCCACAGGCTGCCTCTCTAGGTCAGAATACACGTGACTGCTGTAATCCGTCGGGACGTTTCTTTGTAGATAGATCATGGTAAAGCGAAACCCTTTCCTCGTAGTTCCTTCTTTATTTCTACGATAGGCACAGGTTAGTTAACCGCTTGAGTATTTCCCTACTTCGGAACCTTCTTCAACCAACGATAAAATGAGGTGTAAAGGTTGGGAGCGTACTGTGTACGCTTAACGTACATGTAATCAAGGCATATATCAACCCTGAACAGTCCACACAAGCATTAAACCTAAGCCATAAGCAAACTCTAAGAGAAACTTCAACTCGTGGAGCCGTAAGCCTTTACAGATGCTGTTAGCACATTATCGACACTACCAACTGTGATGTCGTAATGCTCGATAATGTTGTTGAGCTCTGGAATACTGCTGCTTGCCATTCCTTTCGTCTTGGAACGGTCAATGCTGCAAATGAAAGTGAGGAGGCGGTGAGCCAGCACAGTGCTGAGCACAGTCGGGATCCTGAGTGTTAAAGGACAGCAGAAGCCTAATAACACAAGCCTTTGCACTTCACATGCAGCCATATCTAGCTAAAAGAAGCACCGTCAAACCTGCCTATATGAACGCAGCCTCGAGCATGTCGGAAACCTAAGGAGTGCGATCAGGGCTTGGAAAGCAAACGGCGCCATCACCAAAAAACAGACACAGCAGCGGACAACACCATCATCAGCACACGCATTTCTAACCGAATCCAGCCGATCCCATTCTCCATGATTCAATGCCGCCTCCGTCATTTGCCGCCGCCATCGCCCCTGCCGATTGTGTCCTCTTCCTTCCTAAGGCCATTTCCACGACTTCTTTGCCCTGTGTAAGCCTTCCCTATCTACTCCTCTCCAGAAACTAGTACCCGCCTCCTTGTTCTCTTGGCAATTTACAGAGCTATATCTAGCCCTAAGTGGGCAGGCACACGACGCTCACAAACGGAAGAGCCTCCAGCTGAAACCCGCACCAGCAAGGACTCTCCAGTACCACTACATCCTAAAAAGGGCAGTCACAAGCATAACAACGAATTCTCAGTTCTAGAAATTCGAGGGCATGTGCACGGCCCTGATGCATACCGAGCATCAGCGGACAGCCCCATCAGCGTACGCGTTAACAAACTGGCAACTCGTGGTGGTTTTCTCACAGCTGCCGGATATGATTGCTCATATTTACATGCTCAGGATTGGCAAAAGTGCAATATTTGTACAAGAAGAGAGCACGTTTCGCTCAATGAGTAGCATTTCACTAGTATTTTCTCCAGTCAAAGGCAAAGCGTGCAATGCGGGTGGCGGCGTTGTTGGCATCAGGTTGCGTAGAGTGAGGAGCCATGCGAGGCTTTGGCCTAGCTTGTCTAGGTTGGAATTTTGTTAACTTGTAAGCGAAATATTTTTAAATAAGGTGTAATACTTGCGCATGAAAACCGTCAATGTTTCGCCGGTTAGGCGGAATTTACAACGAGTGGATTGTTTGTGTAATGAATGTAGCATGGACTGCGTGCACGTATCCTTACGGGCTCGCCGGCTGATTACGGAGGATCAAGTAAGTGTTTAAAGACAGTAAACACTGCAGTCTTCAATGCAAACGCATGCATCACAGAGCCACTGGCTATGCGTGCGTCCAGGGCTGTCTTGCAGGCTATGCGTGCATCCAAGGCTATCTTGCAGCGCTAGCTCCAAGATAGCCAGGGAGTTGCGTCACAACCCATTGCAGGTGGTCCCTTTTCCCTACCAGCCCATGCCTTGCGACGAGTGTGCCCAAAGCACAGTCAAGCTGGAGGGGGGAACAGTTGCTTTGTGCGAAACTTTTCCTGTTGTGTTTTATTTTATTGCTGCTAATTATGGACCTCGGCTAAGGTTGAGGACTGGCTACGTTTGATAGCACCGCGTGGCTTATCTGGGTAGATCCGAGCAACGAGCCTCGGCCCCCCCGCCCCACCACCACCACCAGCGAAGCTTAACATGTAGCAATAGCTGATGCTACAGAAAAAGCATGTTCGAAAAGGCCCGTTAACTTTTTTTTCGAAAATTTAAACGAAGCCTCAGCCTTTTCCTCTGGCACAATGGATATTGTAAATGATACCGCTTTCTATGGGAAAGCAACCCACGGGCGGAGCCTATCCGAGCAGAGACAAGCTTAATTTCAGCATCCTATCGGAATGAAAGTGCACTTTCACCAAGAACAATTCATGGAGAATGCCTCCGTCGTTGCCGGCAATCCAGCTATGACGGGAGCCGAGGTACCGAAGGGGAATCCCTTGTTTCCCTCGGCCTATATATTTGTCTTAAAAAGTGAATGGAAGATCTACAGTCGGTATTTGCATCTTCTCCATTAGAAAGCGGCCCATAGCAATGGCCGTTGCAGCTAAGCAAAGGTTCCGTTTTCCCCTAGCGCATCAGGATCATTCAAGCCTTCTAAATGCTTTGCAGTGTAGGTTTACACCCAGTTCCGCAAAGAAACAGGCAGTGGCATTGCCCTACAGTGTGAGCATGCACTCAACGTGAAGATAACACCATACTATCAATGCTGGTTTCCTCAACCCAAATTCCAGCGAACTCTCTGCACAATATTGCAACATAGTCAGAGCCAGATGGAACAGCTGCAGAAGATTGAGATCTTGGACGAGCGTGGATCCACTTGCAGGAACCATAACAAATGTGAATTTTAAAGTTAAATGGCCCTGGGGACGAGAACCCGAGTAGGGATTTGAGGACCACTTGCGCACAGCAGTGCCTCAAGATCGCCTATGCGCCTTCCTCCATTCAGGGACAGAGACCGTCAGTGTGTGCGTGTGAAGCGTTGCTCGAATGTGCATTTCAATTTACCTTTCAATGGATGTTGCAGAGCGGAGTGTGAAGGCATGCTCGTATTTTATGAGTATAAAATATGAGCATATTTTCGCTCGAATGTTCAAATTAATTTCCCTTGATGATATACGTTACCCTGTGGGTATCTAGTTAGCCCAGCGCCTCCGCCGCCTACAATTTTAATTTTCACAAGCTTTGGGGCTGCCTCCCCCTTGTACTTAGCATTAGTGGGCTCCTCCCGAGAAGCCGAACTCTGGTACCAGACTCTTCCACTCAACGTGCCTTCAGGTGCTCGTAAACAGCAGAATTACTCTACCAAACTAGTGGTTACGCGACTACCCAATCCCGTTGCTGCAAGCAGCAAATCAGCAGGGCCAGCCCCACAGTAAAGCGACGTCTTCCTGGATGCCGGTGAGTTTTTTCTTGTTATGTTTCGTCGTCTTTATCTTCTTCTCTCTAGTGGACTCCTAGACACACGAGGACGTGTGCTGACTGAGGGCGAGGGGAGGTAGCAGATCCACCATGCTCTGCGTGATGCTGGCATTCACATCCTTACTGGGTCGCAGGCGCGCTACGAAGGATGGCGTATGTGCTCAAGGACAAAATACACCGCAGTCTACAGTGTTCCCGCAGAAAGCAAAAGCGCATGGTTGCGCATCTCAATACTGCTGCCTTGCTGCACTAGCTGCAGCAAGGTGTGCTGCAGCAAGGTGTGCTGCAGCCGACAGGCCCGTCTGCTTATCACCTCCATTCGCTTGCGCAGCGGTGCCCAGGGTGCCTGAAGGCTGGAGGGAAGGTCATCTGCTTTTTACGTGCCCTTTCTCCATTTTTTGACTCCGTTGCAGGCCACGGCAGCCCTTGAGAAGGACTGAGGATTCTCATTAGATTCACAGCATAACAATTCGTTACGCCAGGCCTCGCACCTGTGGCCTTTTTGGGTTCGCAGCCTGCGCCTGCTCCTTGTCAGCGATACCGGGTTACCCGATGTGGCATTTGTCGTGTGCTTGCCTAAGACCTCCAGGGACTGCAACAGAGTCAAAAACTACGGGCTTCTACAGAAGGCAGCTGGCCTGTCTTGTGTGCAGGCGACCTGCACACAGCAGCACTGGAGCTAGCGCAGGAAGGAAGATCGACCCCATAAATGCAGCACTTCCAGCTCCAACACGAACTGCAACGTCGTCTGCAATGCCTGCTGCAAGGCAACCCACCTGCAAGCATATGCATGCAACCCTCCAGTTGATGCAGTAGCACCGTAGACAATAGTTGAACTTAATTAGCTTCCAGCCACGAACGTAAACACATGTACGAGCACATGCAATTACTTCTAAGAGACTCTCCAATATATAGAGCCAGTGCGAAGGCGGTTAGTCACGATAGTTGGAGCCGGCGGTCGAAGTATGCCCCCAAGTGGTAACTCCTAACGGACTCGCCCTTGGATGCGCTTATAAATACTCTGGCATCTGTGATTACCCCTTGGGAAGAGTTGACAAGAATTTGCCGGTGGAAGAATGCTACTGAAATACTGCATGTTACAAGTTTGCGACGGCGATTGTATACAGCAGGGTATTCAAGGAGAGAGATCCTAACCTTAATGTGTTATTACGTGGTAAAATGGAGCTGTTCGTTTTCCGGTAAAGGCGTTAGCTTATATCGTCGACTTAACACCAGTGTGGAGGCCCCCCAAACCATTATTGCTGGCTTTCCTGAACGGCACACAGAATCATCGAAATTCCAATTTCTCCAAATCTTCCCCACAACAAGGCAGAAACATCCTTGCGCTAAGGAAGCAGTGAAGGAGAGTGAGATCCTAGAATCACGTGTACCGAGCAACAGACTCGGCAGAAAACGTGTACGGAGACCGACGGACGAGTGGATTTCTAAGGATCCCCTCAAGCAAGTAACTCGTGGGCGTGCGCGGCACGGATTAAAGTTGGGCCACTTACAAAGCTTGGGGGGCGATTGTTCCGTTGCTTTTCTAGAAGGTTGTATACCTTTCTATCTCTTTCCACCGAAGTAGCACCTACTTTCCGTGGTGGTTAGCTCCCCTTCCTCGGCCTGCGGCTAACGTGGCCAATGAAGACAACATTTCCATGTTTTTGACATTTGCGGGCTAAGCGCCACCCTTTGAGCCTTTGCTTAGGCTGGTGTACCTGCATAAACAAAACGGCTCCTAGCCCAAGCGCGTGGCAAAAGTGCGCCAAAACGAAGTGTGGCAGATGCCGGTTACCCCAAGGCCATGCGACCAACAGGAATGCCAATGACAGCTTCCTGTCCAGAAGCAGCAGAATCAATAGCAATCCGCATCTGTAAATGCGACTTTACACGGACAGACCCCCACTCCTATCCCAAGAAGTGGGGTTTTGGCGTTCTGGAACACCAGCAGCGGCAACAAGAGCAGTAGCATCAACACCAAAAGCATCAACAAAACTAGCACCAAAGACCAACACTAACTGCTTCAGCAGTCCGGGAGCAGCACGATGCGGAGGAAGACAGGCGTGCTCTAGAGCTCAGCGGGCCAGGGCTCCCCGACTCTCTGATGCTCCGCTACAGTTTCTGGCACAGGAACTAGGGTTTGCCTCTGTTGCTGTTGTTGTAAGAACGCCGGCAGGAGCAATAGAGCAAGCGCAGCAAAAGGACCCCTAGGGACCAAACAGCGACCCGACCAGAGCCTACAAAGGAGCCTACGAAGGAGCTTCTGCTGCTGCTGCAAGAGTTCCAGAGCCGCATGAAACCGCAACAGTGGAGGACTGTCGCGAGCTGCAATAGATTAATGCTCCCGAAGGGCAAGTGGCCCACCCTCTAGGCTCCAAGCATAACGAGAATTCTCCATATTAGCCAAGGAACTTCGCGAGACGAAACAGATTTAAAGACTTCAGACAGAGTTGGCAAACAGCAGCTGTAAGTCCCCTCCAGTGTCCAGGATTCCTGGCCACAGATGCGTTAAGGGTATGGGCTGGTGCGGAGACCGGTGGGCCTGTTATAGGCTGCAACGCAGCCTGCAGAAGCTAGTGCTTCAAGGCAATCCCGCATTCATGCACAACCATACGATAACATTGCAAATTGTATTGTGGACAACCGGCCAACACGTACTAGGCCCTCCAAAGTCAACTTGCGAGTAAGTATAGATAAGAGTAGCAGCATCATGCATATCATGCTACACTTGAGCTTCTGAAGCCAATAAGCTAGGCTTTAACTATATTGCGGCTCGCGATAGCCATCAGCTACGCCCGATGACCCTCGATACAGGTGCGCCGATTTGCACAGGAGGCCTGGCAACTGGAGGGAAGGCAAGCTCCTTTTGGGATACTCTTATCTTGGGTATAGGGCACATTCAGTAGCTGACGATGATCCGTGCTTGAGGTCAAGGACAAGTTCTGGAACAGGGGGCCACACGCTCGACTTGCGGCATCTCGATAATGCAAAGGAGGGCAGAGACTGGCAAGTTGCCACCCGAGGAAGAAGCTGGCCATTAAGCAGGATCTGTGGCTCAAAATATATGATATGCCTGTCAATTGAGAAATGAGTAGCGTACCGGTTGGATTCGTGAGCTCGAACCAACACAGCAGGGCTGCTGCGTTCTCTTAACACCTACCCGTGCTGTCTTCTTCAAGCCCCCAGGTTGCCTGCAAGTTTCAACAGTCCCTTCGCATTATTAATGCGCTCATTCAGACAGTTTCCCCATGTAATGGTGGCACGAGCCTTTCCAACCCGGCAGACACCTGTTTTTTTGCAATTCCAGTCCGCCTCTTCTCGTTGCTACCGCCAGACTCCGTGCATTGAATCCCGGGAGCAGTCTGAGGTTGGCTTTACTCTCTTTTAATATTTTTCAAATTCACAGCGATCTTTTGATTTCTTAGCTCTTCCAAATGCAACGCGTTGCCTAGATGATAGTCATCCCTGAATAGAAATTTGGGGGTGAAAGGGGGACCCTGTCTCAGTGGAGGCTCATTGTACAGACTGCGAACAGCGTCTCGTGCCTTGTCTTGGAGCTTAGGATAATTGAGACAGTTCTTTTCTCCTGCTTCCTGCACTTGGTTGAGAAGACAGCGTCCTCTCTGACGATCCCATGGGCCGCTTGGGGTGTCAAGGTCTTGCTTTTCCTAGGGCTTGACTCTACAGTGCACCAATGAAGCTGCATAGTGTCTGTGATGGGCCTTAGTCGCAGCTGGGCAGGGAGAACTGCCTCTTGCTCCTGAATATGGGTAGATATCTGCCGCCAATATCAATTTCTTCGACGCGCTTGACGGCACCGCCACAGACCTACTTCGAGCAGGCCAAGGGCGTCTTGCTGCTTTCCGTTGAGAAGCCAATGGGAAATGACACAGCTTTACATTTTCTTAGCAGATCGACCCTGGTTAAGACGATTGCGCCCTA
>OY986948.1:265000-320000 GCA_963920595.1 Eimeria praecox
AGTCTCTGTGCCGCAAAGCAGCTCGACATTGCCATTCCTCCTTCAGATAGTCCTGAGGAGAATACACGTAACATGGCTTGGCTGGCATTGGCGTTCTGCACCACTCGATTAGCATTGCAGCAGTTATCTGGCATGTACTTCAGACCGTACGTGATATGATTTTGGTACGGCAACTCAGGGGGTCACGCTTAACTTTTGATGGGTGTTAACATATACAGGTATATGAACAGGAAGCATTGTACACCGCAGTGCCAGCTTCGACGTCACAGGCAGTCTGCGAGGCCGAGAAATGCGGCCTCTGTTTGTTGGAGTGGGGGAAGCACTCTTCAGAATACGCTGTAATGTGTAGGGCCTCTGCAGCGCACTATACACATGTACGCAGAAGCTAGGTTTGCAGGTGCAGCAGGTACAAGTTCGATAAAGCCACCCTAGGTTGGCCGGGCTGTGGATGTTGATCGCTGAGCATGTGCATCTGAGCCTTGCAAGGACGTGGTAGCGCCTCTGCCACAAATCTTTACTCCACTTTATCCATGCAGCGTAGGGTGCCAGTGAAGTAGGTTGTGTCCTCTACTGGGCATGCGTGCCCTAGAAACTGTGCAACGAGGAAGGTCGATTTCATAGTGCAGCGCCGTATGAGGAAGACCCCAGCGTGTAAGGCGCGTGTCAACTTTCAACCTGTAGGGCCAGAAGCATAGGTACCAGATGGTGAGTCAGGCAAGGCGTATGACAAGACCAAAGAATGGACTGCCATTTTGAGAAGTATTGTAAGGTTGTCGCTTGTAGAAGGTCAGACGGTGCCCTAGAAACATTTATGCTCCAGCACGAGGAGGCTTGCAAATCCCGCAGGATGTGCGTGGGATGCTCAAAGTGACTCCCTTATGCAGGCTGTGATGCACTCTATTAGCGGGTGCATCCAGGGCTTGATATTATTTCGCTGCATCGTGGACACCATTCCAAGCACTTCACGCTGGCTGTTGACGCCCGCTACAGGTTGCGTAGAGCTGAATCTATAGGCGCGGGTAGCCCGACTTACGTACGTTTTATTGTGGCATTTGGGCTTTGTAGCGTGCCTGTTGTACTTACGTTTGAGAACAGCAGAGGTTAAACGGGTCACTAAGATTACTACATCTCCCCGTAGGCCGCTTCCGTCACTTGCCAGAACTGTAGAGCACGACAGCGCACGCGGCGGAGAAGACTGTATCGCAGCGAACGCTTCTTATGCGCCGATTTGGGACCCAGCAAGAATAGGCTTGGCTCAGTAAATTCTGACAGGAAGTGGACGATGTGTACCTGGATTGTGCTGGACAGCCCTGACGCTATTAAGCAAGGGCATTGAATGACCTTGGAAAATACGGAAGCTCGCTATGCCCTTGGCATCCGAGCTGTCGCCTTCACGATACAGTTCAGGCTTTATCACTCTGAAACTTAAGCAAATGCAAATTGGAAGCAAGCAGTCGCTGTGTCGTTCTGTGGTCAGTTCTCAGTGAGGCCGGACACCTGCACCGTTCTGAAACTGACGCACGAGAACACGGGCTTCGTTAGCCCCACATCTCTAGTTGGGAGTAGCAGAGGCGGTGTCTTGGAGTCATGACGACCATCCAGCAAGTACGTGGCTTTGGTAGGAAGCATACCCAGTTAAAGATAGCAGTTTGTGCGGCAGTCAGTGGAAACTACACCTTCACAGCGCGATCAAACGCCGTTTCGTGGGCTATGGCCAGAATACTGTTAGGGTGGATGCGATTCTTGACGGCCCATAGATTACGGAACGCTGTGTTAAGAGCACAGGAAAAAAGAACTGTGAGAGCGCCTGCATAGTGTTTTTTTCCGCAAGACGTTGCTTGCAGTGAAAGTGAAGCGGGCGCCACCAGGTGGATGACAGTTGAACGGCTGATGTGCTGTGTGCCCATGCAATCGCGCAGGATGATGCCGTGGGGCCTTAGTTGACGCAATTTCGAAACTTTACGTAATGCATTCTCATGCGGGCAACCGATAGCCACAGATATTCAGGGGGTTGCCGTTACCAACATATGCGGTGCTTTTGGTTGAACTGAATGTTAGAGAGGTAGAAGCTGTGAAGCGGATCTCCTCTGCAGTGATTGCCTGTCATGAGTAGGATTGTGCAGCCAAACCCCTGTCAGTAGAATGTAATGGAAACTCCAAATCATTTGTGGGCCTAAGGGTGTTTTTGAATCTGATGCCACGAAGGCACCTGCATTGTAGATATCAGATGCAAGTACTGATGCAGCTAAAGGGAATATCTTAGTAGCGCGTGACTGCGGAGGCGCCTGTGTATCATTGCAGCCGGGAGAAGGCATACCATCAGAGTAGAATGACGCCTGTGTGCGGCGCCACACTATTCAAGCGCATCTGTGCTCATGAAGCCATCGTGAGTTTGTTCTTGCCTTCTGTGCGGTGCCTCCGCAGCTGTGAGAGCGCTTCTCCCGACAGTACTTGCTTACGGCAAGCAGCTCCTTCTGATTACGTTGGGCGCCTGACATTTGAGTGCTTTGGTATCACCACACAATTGCCTCATCATGCATAGTTTTGCCTATCATCGGCCTATAGTGGAACAGCCTGGCAATGCTCAGAGGTACTTTGATCCTCAGATAGTGCGTCTGACGTGCCATTGAAGCCAAGCAAAAGGATAAACACCTTCCAGTGGTGTGCCATCCCAGTATGCACATGCCACTACCTTTGCGAGACAGGAGGCTGCAGCGGTTGTGCGCAGCAGGGCAGTCAATCAAGACCACCCTAAAACCACATCGCCATTTGCAGGTGTGCAGATGGTTGATGGCGTATTAAGCAAAGGGCTGGACGCATTCTCCGATTGCCTAGTCACACCGGTTCTACATGGCTCTGTCCGGGGCATGGTGGTACGTTGCTTCGTGATGCCGTGGGTGGGACGCTTATGAATTGCTTGCTCCGCTTTTGGTTGGTCATGGACTTACGTTTCATGAGCTTCACGGCTACTGCAGGTGGTGCGAAAAATACACTACACTAAAAAACCGAAGCATTGCGGGTTCCAAATTGCAGTGGAAGGGTTAGTTTTCGGCCTTGAAGCGTTGGAGAATCTATTTTCTGATGCCGTTGGGCCAGTGTGTGGGGGTATATCGGGGGATTCTTGAATGACTGTGGCCTTGAATCTCGCATCGAGCAGGGTACGCGTCTTGACATGTGCATCATTGAGACATGGAGGTGTACTGTCAAGTTGTTTGCACAAAGAAGCGGGCAGCACGCTTACTGAAGAAATGGCCTTGAGTGGTTAAGGAAAGTGCAGGACTGTGTCTTAGCAGATGCTAGAGTCAGCCTGCGAGGAAGCATCACCTTTTGTTTCGTGTCATTTAGCCGAGACACAGTTGTGCTTTTCATTTTTGGAGTGTAGCAAGGACGCAGTGGATTTCGTAGGTTTGGGGGCATTCAGGATGTACGCCTTAGACTTATGGGAGGCACGGTAGGGGCCGGGAATTTCGGAGGAATACTCCTCATCAGCTGTGCTGTTGAAGGATGTGCAGATCGACTGAAAGGGAATTTGATGGCGCCATGAGGTGGCCGAGAGGGACATTCCATGGATCATGCTTTGCAGGCCGCTGGTGACGCATGCATGAAATTGTGATTCAACCCATTTGTGGTGGCCTAAAGGTGCTGGAAAGTGCATGAAAGGAGAGGCACACAACGTATGGGGCTTTTCTAGGAAACGCCCCTACCTGCGTTTGTGACGACTGGGCTTCTCTCACATTTAGGGGAAGGCATTCGCATCCGTGGACAGGAAGTACGTTAGACCTATTGTCAACCTCAGCAACAGATACGCTCATGCGTAGCGGTCATGGTGAGGCAGTGAGGCGTGATTGCGCCGCCGAACAGTGCTGGAAAGCCACCTTGGTGTAGATGTGTGCAAAGCGTGACTGCAGTAGACGTTTTTGGAGGGGACGCACTGGCCATATAATTGGGCTTATGCTGGGAGATTGCGAGCATTCGTGCTTGCAATTCGCTTTGCTAAACGCTTGCCAAACTGCGCATCAAGCATGGCCCTATTGGCGTTCGTCATGGCGCTGCTTGCCTATGCGTATTCGTTTATCTAAGCTTGCCGAATGCGACGACTGATAGAAGTCACCTGGGGCTACCTTTGTAGGAAGATTGCTCGAAGATGCGTTTTGCATGGCTTGGGCTAAGTGTAACTACCAAACAGTCCGGAAATATCTACCAGGCCTGCAGGCTCCCAGTTCCTTATCTCAAAGGATCGAAATCCTCAACGCGTGAACGGCAGCATTGTCCTGCAGAAGGTGCGCCAGCCATACAGATGCTGCTGCTTGAAGGTACTTTGAGCCTAGAGTGTGAACGTGAGGCCAAGGTGGGCCGAGGATTCGTGTTTAGCGCGGATGCGGGCGACATTTTTAGACTTCCTTGCCGCGCCCTTTTTGTGGATGTCAGCAGTTCGTACACTGAAAATGTCCCGGCTAGCACACCTGGCCTGGATAGTGCCTCATGTGAGGAGCAGTCTGAGCACCGTTCGTTGCGGCTGTGAGTTTGTCCCTGGTGGCAGCAGCCGTGCGGTGTTGGACAGAGGAGTCGTGCTGCGTATGGGTGCTGAGATCGGCGTTGTGCACTAGTCTTCGTACATCCAAAAGCACGCATTGGGGAGGCGGCTTCTGGAGAGCCGTTTTTAAACAAGTGCACATTTTCCTTTTCCATCCGGCCTGGGCGCATTCCATCCTCAAACGATAAGGGGACCCCCGCCCTCTCACTGTAGCAACGTCTCTGAATACCAACTCCCTTACGAGCTGATCTTTGCTAGCGCTGAAGGCTGATGCGGTATATGCTGAGGAGCCTAGCTAAAGCAAATGCTGCTGATGCCGTGGATGCAGTTGCTTGCTAGATGGGGATATGAAAATTCAAACACAATGCTGCAGCACGTAAAACCTTAATTGAGTGCGAATGCTACAAATGCTGGCCTTGGGGACTGTCTCAATACTGCACTGCTGCGAGGGTACTTCTGCACGATTACTGCCAGCAAACCTGCAGACGGTTCAAACGTTGGTGCCCGACCCAAATTACTGATGTGCAGGCGGAGCAATATTCGCGAGATGGACTTGTATTTGTGCGGCCCTGGTGCGTGTTTTGTGCCTAAGGTGCACTGCTTAGCTGACTACCACTTTCTTTGTTTCGAACGGGCTGGCGTACACTTCTTTACGGCAAGCAGCTCCTTCTGTTTGCGTTGGGCACCTGACATTTGAGTGCTTTGGTGTCACCACACAGTTGCCTCATCGTGCATAGTTTTGCCTATCATCGGCTTATAGTGGAACAGCCTGGCAATGCTCAGAGGTACTTTGATCCTCAGATAGTGCGTCAGACGTGCCATCGAACAACTTCAAGTGGCGTGCCATCCCAGTATGCACATGCCACTACCTTTGCGAGACAGGAGGCTGCAGCGGTTGTGCGCAGCAGGGCAGTCAATCAAGACCACCCTAAAACCACATCGCCATTTGCAGGTGTGCAGATGGTTGATGGCGTATTAAGCAAAGGGCTGGACGCATTCTCCGATTGCCTAGTCACACCGGTTCTACATGGCTCTGTCCGGGGCATGGTGGTACGTTGCTTCGTGATGCCGTGGGTGGGACGCTTATGAATTGCTTGCTCCGCTTTTGGTTGGTCATGGACTTACGTTTCATGAGCTTCACGGCTACTGCAGGCGGTGCGAATACACTACACTAAAACACCGAAGCAATGCGGGTTCCAAATTGCAGTGGAAGGGTTAGTTTTCGACCTTGAAGCGTTGGAGAATCTATTTTCTGATGCCGTTGGGCCAGTGTGTGGGGGTATATCGGGGGATTCTTGAATGACTGTGGCCTTGAATCTCGCATCGAGCAGGGTACGCGTCTTGACATGTGCATCATTGAGACATGGAGGTGTACTGTCAAGTTGTTTGCACAAAGAAGCGGGCAGCACGCTTACTGAAGAAATGGCCTTGAGTGGTTAAGGAAAGTGCAGGACTGTGTCTTAGCAGATGCTAGAGTCAGCCTGCGAGGAAGCATCACCTTTTGTTTCGTGTCATTTAGCCGAGACACAGGTGTGCTTTTCATTTTTGGAGTGTAGCAAGGACGCAGTGGATTTCGAAGGTTTGGGGGCATTCAGGATGTACGCCTTAGACTTATGGGAGGCACGGTAGGGGCTGGGAATTTCGGAGGGACACTCGTCATCAGCTGCGCTGTTGAAGGGCGTGCAAGCCGACTGGAAGGGAATTTCATGGTGGTTTGACGCGCGCCGGGAGCTAGGGACTTCACTGTGTTTGGGTATATGTGGAGACGAAAACTGTAGTGTTCCGCTCCAGTGTTGAATATGGCTTCCCGTTGGTTAATGCTAGTCACATTCTTCTCTTTGGCATGGATGATGCGGTGCCGTACGCTGATGGCGCGTGCTTGCGACGGTTTGCCGTGGTTTCAAGGTGTTCGCAAATAGTAAATACCTGGAGGAGGTGTTTGTGCCAGCAGGCGCCCGCATTGGGCGTCTTCAAGGCTAGCTTAAGGGCATGCTTAAACTCCGAAGCGTGTTAAGAGTGGTCAAGTTAATATTCAGATTTCTATTACTTGTTGCACATTTTTTCGAATATTTCATCAGAACCTTCAAGAGCATCGTCACTGCTGGCAGTTTGTGAGTTCGTTGGACTATGTACCTCGCCAGTAGATCAGAGGCTGTGCGGATGGCGTTGGTGTGCAGTTGTGGCTGTGGGCACTCACTCACTAGCTCATTGAATGTCGCACTGCAATTTCCCTTATTCGAAGAGGAGCCGGCGGTTGAGGCTGGCTAGCGTTAGGGCACAGCAGAGTGTGTGTAATTTGCATGTCCTTTGCTCTTGATACAATTTGCCTCGCGCGGACGCCTTCCCTACGTAAATCCGCTAATGTGCAAACCTCTACAACGTTTCGTGCTTGCTCAGGAAGTATGCGGAAACATATCATGCTCTCACAAGTGCACTCCAGTGTAGATTGGGATGGCCGGAGATGTTTATGTTTCAGCAGTACGGCCTGCACTGCTGGAACATACACATCTCTGGCCGTCACAAGATTGCAACCTATTGTGGCAGTTTAAGCAATGCTTCGAGCATGACACTGATGATAGCATTTGCTGGATTCATTCTGAAGTTCAGTCTACATCGTCAGCAAAAGCCTTATGAAGATTAATGGCTTTGCAGACAGCGTAGGCTCGCTTCATTGATACTCAGTGAGCTATAGGCAGAATTACGGGATCAGTGCATCCTGTATTGTCAATTCTGGGTTGAACATGGCCATAATAGTTCTTTCCATATTGCAGTGGTGCTTTGTAAACGCGCGTACGGCCGCTTTGCTCACTTCGTTGCTGTTGTCGAAACACAGGATTGAGGTATCCTACATCCGAAAACAAAACCCCCAGCGTATCATCCACGGGATATTTCTAAGCCATGCTTCCTCACCAAACTGATGGTCACTGCGAATGTGAACTGTTGGCAGAAAGTACGTTGGATATATATATATATATATATATATATATATATATATATATATATATATATATATATATATATATATATATATATATATATATATATATATGGGCTTCTTGCACCAGCTGGAGGACAGTGCTGCAAATCATCTCCACACGAACAGCGCACTTTGGACAGCGTGTGGAGCTCCCTTTGATGCCGTATACGTTTTGAGATGTACGTTGTACCTTCCCATGTGCTGGCTTTAGGTCGTAGCGTCGCCGTCAGAACTGCGGGGTATACCTACTGGCCGCCATTATCTTTCACCCGCGCGCATGAAGTGTTCACCAACGTCCACCTTGCTTACTTCGCAGAGCCAACGTATTGAAAGGGAACGCTCCCTCATCTTCCAGAGAGTCAGTTTGCCAGAATGCCAAATGTTTCCGGATCAAGGAAGGAACTGCCGTGTTCAGAGGAACTGCCGTGTTCAAAGCGGCGGTCACAGAGACAATGCATCCTCGCGTGCTTCAAGGAGAGGATGTAAAGAGTAGCGCCTCCACGAAGGCATTCTGAAATACTCGGCTTTCAAAAACAGTCCGTGTAGGGACTGATGTGTGTCCAGTTGTTTGGCTTGCAGCATGTTAGCTTCCGTGGCTCCAATCAAAACGAGCATCTCCTAAAGCACGCTTCCGACGCCATCGCTCACCAGGCTGTGCAAGGCATGCTGCTGGAGCCTAGTACTGTTCATTCCGGTGTGTACACTGCGCGTGTGCGCGCTCACGGCATGGCACGGAGATAGCCCTTCGCGCTTTGTTTTGGGAATTGTGGAAGATCTTGACGGAGCAGAGTATGACGACTTCCACAGTGCCTATCTAGAGCCGTACGCAGGCATGCTAGCCGTGCCGAATCGATGGAGTAACGACAATGTGTTCCGCGTTGGGGACTAGCTTGTGAGCTATGCGAGTTTCAGTAGTTCACTGTAAATGCCTTCCTCTCCGTGTCGGCGGTATACCTGCTGATATTCGTTTGCCAACAGTATTTCGCTGTGGCATACATTCTGTCCGTAACGGTTCGATGGCGTGTTTGGCGAATGCGTATTGCTGCTCAGGAAGCAAGTGTAGTGATTAGTCTACCTTTGCACTGTTCGTTTCACGTGGCACTGCCCGTACTCCAGAGCATTAAGTGCTTTGGATGGCGAACCTTGAGCTTTGCGGCGCATGTATTGCACTTTTACATCTCGCCTTTCACTCGCTAGGCTTCCTTGTACCGACGTGCAGTTTAATTGATCGTGCGGACACGGCGTTGTCGGCATTGTCCTTCAGGTTCACCGTGCGCAAAGGCAAGCGTGAGTGAAATAGAGGCATTGCCAAGTGGATGGTGCAGTGCGACGGCCCCGTGGAGGGGGATTCGTAGTTGCCCGTTATCTTTACTAATTATTCATTTCGGCTGGTGGAACAAAACGGGCATACCATACCTGCAGGATGTAGGCAGCCTTCGTCAAGTAGATGGACTCTGTGTGCATGCTTTGCTCCGTTCATAGCTACTGAGTTTAGACCGCCCTGATGTGCTACCATCCCGCCCGTAGTTGGCAAATGCTGTCGTGCTTCCTCCTAGTGAACTGCTGCATTTCGTAAGTTGTACAGTCAGGAAGGCAAGAGCTTCTATCATCACAAACTCGATGAGTTGCATTAGGTAACCATTTTGTCTGTTGACGACTTCGCAGGCAATGTGTCTGGCCGCAGCTGTGCCATTTCCGATACGCAGTCGTGCTGCTCGACACTGCTGCGTCTTGCTGGTTCATACAATGTATTCTTTTAATATAGGAGCTACATCAGACATTTCTCCAATGAGTGACGCTGGAGGAGTGCATTTCGCTATGCATCTCAGGCTGAATGTGTATGCTAGGGCAATTTCTGATGACCGCATGGGCTCTCTTTGAGCGGGAGTGTGCTGGAGTGCAATGCTGGTATTGCGGCTGCATCCTTTATTCAAATCAAGACGCTTAGTTCTAGTTGCAGTGCTTGGGCTGTTTGTGATGCTCATGAGTGAATTCAGCAGCTCCGGAAGGCAATTTGTGTGTCCAGAGCGTGTTATTGTCACCTTTCGGCCAAGCCAATCATTGTGCGTGAAGCATCTGTCAGCGGTTGCTGGTCCGGAGCTATCATGCGATATATAGGCGGCACTGTGCCTCAGCGTAAAATAGCTAATACGAGCGTCATTCGTACCTTTAGTGAAATGCAGGGGCGCAGTCTTAACGTTGAAGCCTAGGGTCGTTTGTTATGATGCGTTTTGGCACTTCTACAAAGCAGGTTTCTCTGCCTTACTGGTCATAGCAGGCATGACTTGCACTTATGTGCTTGCTTCGAAAGACCGTGGGTCAACTATGACGGAGATGAAGCCGAAGGACGCGGTTTCTCTATTGGTCATGGCACGGGAGCTTGGAAACTACTATTTTTCATTTAGATGGAGAGCGGCACAGGCTTAGGCCAAAGATTGCATGCAGGCGGCTACGCAGTGATAGGAGGAGAATAGCTATCCGTTTGGGTAGTGTTTAAAATGCAAGTCGGGAACTTGGCAGACTGTGGCCAGTCATGCCTGTGTGCGTGATATTTCGTTCGGCTGTTCTTGGTGTCTCTTATGTCTGATTTCTGGTGTCATCGATTCTTACAGTTGGTGCCACGTAGCTTTGAGGTTACTGTTTACAAGGATGAGCGCTGAAGGCCTCGGCTTACCAGATGTGTTCGTGCTCTCATCTCAAACTAAAGATTAGCGGTTTCAACCTCCTGCTAGTTCTTCAATTTCTCAGAACGTGCGGCGCTTAGATAATATTTACAAACAAGACACAACTGCAGCACCAGCAGCAGCACCAGCAGCAATTACTGTTACTTTCCATGAGCTGATTACAGGCTTTTGTGCTTGGATAAGGGACAGTGGGACCTTGGAGATCATCGCTGCGGGAGGTTGCCGTTTAAGGCCCCACGCTGTTGCGCCCTTAGCGAGTTGCTAGAGCCGGCTTTCTTGACCTTGCAGAAAGGTGAAGGCATCTAATCATCATCGTCTATGCACAGCGTAAGTAACGGTTGATGATGAGCCGCATACAGGTTTTGTTTTTTGAGTACTCCCATAGTCTCTAATGCGTCGCGTAGATACCAGGGCAAGCCTGGAGATGACCGAAGGGTTTATTGGCGTCCCTGCCCTGCCGTAGCTTGTCTCGCGAACACTCCAAGCGCGTGGTGTTGTTGGCTGTATAAGGTAATCTTAAGAGGCTTGTTCCCTTCGCGATACATAAGCATGCAGACCGAACACTTGCATATGAGGGCTTTTGGTGGGCTGTGGCTTTGTTGTTGCTGTGGCATTCCATTACCTAGCACGACAAGATGACGACTTACTGACTCTGCAGAAAGTGTGTTTCATTGTCTGTATTACACCCCACGAAGAGAAGCCATTCTTCTGCCCATGGAGGTAGTTGTGTGTTTTTGCAGTGGATGGTGCTATAGGACGACACGGTGTCTCACGCTCGTTGTGTGTCATCCTTTCAAGAGTCCAGTGCTCACCGCCCATTCTGGGATAGTGGAAGACTATTACTGCGTATTGCAAGCACATTGCGGTGACAACGGCGTTGTCCCTATGTATATGGGCTTGGACATTTAGTGAGGCTTGCATCTTAAATCGAATTGCGTGAACCTACTAACAGTGTCATTCCAGACCCCTTCGTCATGTACGGATTGCGTTGTCTGTATGTGCGCTAGTGCGCGACACATTGGTTGCAATTCGTGCTTATCGTGTTGCTTTGGGGAACCTCCAGTCCTTGTTAAAGTTGCATATCCACGGTTGGGAGCGGCTATTGCGAGCAGGCCCCGTGCCACTAAGCATATCGAAATGACACAAATGCGTACTTGGGGAGCTGCATACCAGCATTATCCAGTTAAGGATTTACCTTTTCTGACAAGCTTGTGCGTCATATGTGTAAAATGTATAACCGAAGGGTTGACAGCGGCATGCACGATGCGGTGACCGCCAACTCACGTGCGTGTTGCAGGACTCAGGTGGGGTCGGTTAACTGCGTGCATGCCTTCGACATGAGGCAGCAGGGCATCGGTAAACACAGCATGCAGGAATACGTTCATTGCCATGTATGCTGGACGGTATGCTGATGTAAATTGGAGTTGCTGAACGAGCAGATCGTGTGTTGAGCAGAGGACCCCAAAATGAGCCAAAGGGACTCGTGTCGTCGCGTCAGTATGGAGGACTGTATACCCGTTTGGGTCCTTCTGTTGGCGTCCGTCTGCCTACAAGGCATGCTCCGAACAATTAAATAATCAATGCCAACAAACGCATTCTGCTGCTTAGGATGTGAGTGCGCTGGCGGTTTTAGTTGGGGCGTTGCTTACGTGCTGGGCCCTGACTGAAGCACTTCGTTAGGTGATTAGCACTCGCCTAGGCTGATTCCCCATTCACCATAAGGCTCCTTGTCATATGTGAACCACGTTGCAGTCAAGGTATTGGCTCGAACTCCATATTGCTAAGGTTTTCCAGTCACATCCCAAGATGCGCTTAGGACATTTTGGCTAAGCAGCATGAGATGACAGTTGGATGGCACAATATTTATGAACCTCATAGACGGAATGAGTGTACGTTCACTCTCTGTTGCGTTCTCGATGATACTTGAAGGGGACGGTAACAAGTCTTCCGGTTTTGCAGAATGTGCGTGACATGCTCTGCCCACGTTTACGATCTGACTTCAGATGCTACTGGATGGTCCGTGTGTTGTATTAGGCTGGTCGGCGATGGATGCCGTATCGAATCAGACAGGTCAAGCAGAATGCGCAGAGCACGTTAAGCCATCAAGCCGCGACACTTAGTCTTGGCCTTCTGTTGCGTTCCATAGTGCATTAATCGACCAGCGCAAGGACTGTGCGACGCTTGTACACGTAGGTTCGTTACTAGGGCAGCTGGACGCTCTGTTGGCATTCCTCACACATGATTCGTGACCCTGTTAGCGTCATACGGAGGCGCGCCGGACAAACAGATACGCATTCAAGCACTGGCCACAGTGTCTTCGTGCCTATAGACACAGACAATGCTTTGGTATTGGATAGCGACTGTTGTGCATTTTGAACATGCAGAGATGCAAGGTGTTTGCCTATGCAAACTGCTCTTGCCTTGCAGAACAGTCCTCACGTAAGTGCACTAGCCAGGCGACTTACTGGCAGAGGTGAGGAGTAAAGTGGACTTTGCGGCGGTGAAGAGCGCTAATAGTATTTGTCTGCCTGACGGAATATGGACAGCAGTCGCGTTGAGGCAGTGATTCGAAGCCTGGCATTTGTAGCATGGTGTGCATGCATAAGCGTGGCAGTAGTGCTTCGCGCTAAGGAATATATGTTTGCACTGTTTGCAACTCGTGCGTCCTGCTTCAAACGAGTTAGGACAACTGCGTGCTTGGCGCACCCTGTTTTGATGCCATGCAATACCGCGGTCAAAGAAAGCCTTCTTCTGGAGATTCCACTTGCAACTTTTAATGCATCTGCCAAGGGGATTGTTTAACACCTTCGAGTTGGTGAAACGTCGAGCACGTTCCCCTGATACCATAGTCCCAGCGAAAAAGGTCAGGATGTGTACTGATCGCCAAGCTCTTTCTCCTCACAAGCGTGAGTTTCCAGTTTGTGAGTAGCATAATACAAGAGCCAGTGGCCTTGCCGGTAAAATAGTGGTAGCTTGGCGGGTACTTTTATAATGGCTAGAGGATGCAGCTGTGTGTTCAGGCTGATGCTGCGCGCTCAGCCTCTGCTATGTAAAAGAGTGTTTTGAATTCAGGGTACCTCTGTTGCAGTGAAGCCGAGAAGTAGTCTCCTTCCCCTCACTGCAGCGCATGCTGAGTTTACAAGCAGCAACTTTAAAGAGACTTTGCCCGCACCCTGCTGGGCGTACTTAGCCCGCGTGCTGCTGAGATGCTGAGTTGACAACTCAAGGATATTATGTGGGTCTTGGTGGTAAGTATATAGTAAATGCTTACCCGATAGACCATTAGGACCATTCGAGCGTAATAGGGATCATCGCGTTCTATCTTCTCTGTAGGTGGGCTGCTTGCACATCTAGAATCGCACAGACCGCTGCACGCCAATACTGCGCCTGAAAGCAATGCTCATTGTAGGATTAGAAACGCAGATGTAGACCTATGTTCATATCCGGAAGTAGTCGGTGCTACGATGACCGAGCCTTCGTGGCCTTGGGCGCTCTTCGATACTCTGAACTCCAGTGCAAACCTTGCACTTGCTTCGCTCTCTTTCGCATTGCCATTGCGTTAGGTTCATGCTCATTGCTTGTGTATACATATGTGCTTCTAAGCTTACTAACTCGGTAGTTTGCTTCTAAGCTTAGGCGCACAGTGTCCGCCTGAAAAACAAAAGGCGTCAGCTCCAGCAAAGCCAGAGGCCTGTGTGTGGAGTGTGAAGGGTTGCATAATATGTTTGAAGTCACTTGGCATTTAAATATGTACAACTAGGAGCTTTAACAGGCTTCATACGAGGTATGTAGGACTCTTCACGCGGTTATTAACGCAGAGCAAAGCAAGCGGAAGCTTGTAGTCTATGCAAGCACCGGACATCATACCTTCTTATTTCTGTACATCGTCATAGAGTGGAGTGCTCAATGCAAAGTTTTGATTCGTACCATGCTGATGCTGCACAGATCAAGTGAATTCTGGTGGAGGGGCGGCACTTATACATAAAGAGTTATGCTTGGGCGCGCTGTGAGCTGTGGGTCTTACCGAACTGCTCGAGCCTCCTGGTGGCGTTGCCCGGGATCGCTTCGTCAATGTATCGGTTGCGCTATCTGTAGGCATGTAAGCAGAAGAAGCATTCGACAGAACCTCGTTTGAGAACCTATTGCGTGCATTCTTCCCGTGTGCTATTTAGCAGCACAGTGAAAGCCATTCTAGGGGGTCTCTAATTCAGCACTACATGCTGGGCTCGCCCCCCAAAGCATGGGCTTGCTCCAGGACTGAGATGGGCTGCTTTAATTGCGCAGCTCTCTCCGAGAACTTAGAACAAGGTAGGAGTCTCCAGAGTACGCCGAGGTGTTGTCATTTTGAGATATGTTGGAGGATATCAGGTATGATGGTTTGAACGAAAAGCTGGTATGCTATGCAGAGGTACCCACAGTTTATCTGAAGGGTTTGGCTGGACGTCTGCGTGAAGAGAACAGCATACTATCTTTGGTCTTTTTGTGATCATCCTGCAGCCTATGCGTCATGCTGCGTACAGTCATATGGGTGTGTGCAACGGCTGCGGGCTGTTCGGCAGGATGTAAGTGCACCAAAAGGGCTCGGTTGGCCGTGTCAGCATGGCAGAGTGCATGGGTGTTTCGATGCTTTGCTTAACGCCCTGTTACCTATGAGTCGTGCTGCGAACCATCCAGTGCGTGTGTGGATCGGGCTGCTGCTTAGGATGTGAGCTCACCGAAGGGGCTTGGCTGTTCGTGCCAGCATCTCGGAGTCTATTCTGGTTTTGGTCGTAGGGGTAGCATCGTGCTGCCTATGCGCCATGCCGCGAGCAATCAAATGCGTGGGTGCAACGACGTTGGGCTCCTGCTTAGGATGTGAGCACACCAAAAGGGCCCGGCTGGCCTTGTCCGCATCGCGGAGTGTATGCGCGCTTTGATTCTTTGGTTAGCACCTACCTACCTGTGCACTATGCTCGGAACAAACAAATGAGTGGTCGCAGCGATTGTGGACTGCTCCTTAGCTCGTGAGCGCACCAAAAGAACTCAGCTCACTGTGTCGGCATGGCGAGCACTATACCCGTGTGGGTTTTTGTTTAGCATCTGCCTACATACGAAGCATGCTTCGAATTATCGAATGAGTGTGTGCAACGACTGCGGTGCTGCGTAGGAAGTGAGTGCGGTAGCGTTTGTCATTAGATCATTGCTTAGTAGCTTGACGTGATTGAGCTACGTGGCTAGCTGCTCAGCACTCGCCGCCTCGGAAACTCGCCTTAAGAATGTTAGTTTCCTGGGAATCGTCTTGCAGGCAGGATATTAGCCCAAGGCCCATGCATCCCAGATTCCCCACGCAACTCGCAAAATGCGCCTGAGACGTTCTGAGTACACGGCGTAAGATGGCAGTTGAATGGTACAATGCGTATGAGCCTCACAGACGAGCATAGGCTTACTCTCTCTGTGAGCGCTCCGATGACAGTCGAAGGGTACTGAACAGGTCCTTCGGCTTTGCAGGAAGTGTGTGGCTTATATTAGCCATGTTCATTATCTGGTTGCAAATGCCGTTACATGCTTCGCTGTATCCCGCTGGTCTGCGATGAACTCCGCGCCGGAACTAGTCTGTAAGTGGAAGTAGGACTGTGATTTTGATCATTGCTACTGGCCTGACGATTTATTGTGACGCCGAGCATGCTCATTATAGTCTGCTAAACCTCTTAAGCTGTCATGTTACGGCACTTACTCTTGGCAATGTGGTGCATTCCATGAGGCATCAGCCGCGCAGAAAACCCATGATGGAACGCCCTCATAAAAGCACAGGCACAAAGGATTATGAGCATACCTGTGTAGTGGCTTCTTCTTGCAACACGCTGCTTGCTGTGGAAACGAACAGGCTTCTTAGCGGCCACCAGATTGATGGCGATTATCAGGCTGGTGTGGTATGTCCCCATGCAGCTGCACAGGATAATGCTGCTCAGCGCTGCTGCTGCACCTCAAGCTGCAGCAGCAGCAGCAGGAAGCACGGGGTGTGAGGAGGATAGGCTCATTGGTCGATACCACAGGAATTATGTGTAGTGCATCCCCATGCTGACATCCAGTTACCGCAGGAATTAAAGGGCTTCTCCCCACTAGGAGAGGTGGCTTCTTTGGTTCAGGTGAAGAAGCGACGTAGGAGTTGTGAAACGGATCTCTGCGGCAGTGATTGCGTTTCATGAATAGGACGATGCAGCCGATCACCTAACTCAAAACGGTCTCATGGAGACTACACAGCGCTTGTGCACCTAAGGGGGACTGTTGGTTTCGCTGCATTCGTGTGCCACGAATGCAGGTGCTTTTCAAGTGCATCTTCGATAGTAGTAATGCTGGCCCTACGGCGCGTCTTAAGAGTGCATCGCAGCGAGGATGATTCGGCATCGTTGCTGCTAACAGACATGCACACAATCAATTTTTCGGTTTCCAACTAGAAACTTCTTGCGGGCAGCGCATCTGAGCTCCCGCAACCATCGTAGTGCTTTGCCTCTCTACGCTACAATGAATAAGCCAATATGAGCGTATCCCTCCCGGCAGGTTAGGTGTACCCTTTGTTTCCGGTAAACAGTGCACGCATGCCATTGCACGCATGCCAGTTTGAATCCTGACACTGCCTCCGTTGGTGCCCGCAGTCAATTACCTCATTAAGTAAGGTTGTCCCCTATTCTCAGCCTGTCGGGGAACAGCTCGGCAATACACGAAGAAAGTTTGACCCTCAGCTAGTGCGTTAGATGCTCCACCGAAGCCAATCAAAGGGGCGAAAAAGTTCTCCTGGCGCGCCGTCCCAGTAAGCATATCTTACTAGTTCTGCTAAGCATGATGCGGCAGTTTGTGAGTTGTGTAGCAGTCGTCGAATATCGCCCTAAACCCTCAGTGCCATTTGTCGGTGTGCACATAGTGAACGGCAGGTCCGGCGCAGTGTTCGAAACTTCCTTGGATAGCCTGGCCATATCGGCTTGGCTGTGCTAAGCGTTTGGCTTTGCATGCTTTGTAAGGTGTGAGTCGACCAACGCGCCTTGCAGATTGATCTTGACCGCGTTGGTATGTCGCATCGTGATGGTGTGAATGGATTTGTATTGCATAGACGAATCATATACTAGGCGTTTGGAGGGGCGATGCGAGTATTTTCATGAGCCTGACGGCTGCTGCAGCGGGTGCGTGGGGTGGACAGCACTAAAACGCCGGAGCGGTATAGACTTCTCACTGTAGTGGAAGGGCTGAATTTAGATCTTGAGTTGTTGGATAATCGCTCCTCTGATGCTTGAGGGCATAGTGAAGGAATGGTCTCGTCTGGTTGATGCAAATACACAGCTTTGCCTTCGCAGATGCTAGGGTCAGTCTTCGGGAAGACGGCACGCTTAGTTTCGTGGCCTTTACGCGAAATACAGTTGCGATTTCCACTCATTGAGTTTAAACAGCAAGGGCGTAGTGGATATCATAGGTACTTTGCCTTTCAGGATGTACGAATGAGGCTATAGAGGAGCCAGTGCACGGGCCGGAACGTTTGGAGGAGGATTCACTGTGTGCTTTCTGTTGAAGGATGTGCAAGTCGGATGACAAAGACGTGAGCATGGGAACGGGCTGGTCTTGAGGTGCTTGAAGTGGATCATGCGCTGTTTTCGCCTGGTGGCGCACGCGTGAAATAGTCAATCAACACATTCTTTTCGACCTAGGGACGCGGACATGTGTAGGGTCAAGCGTCTAAGACATGGAGCTCTGCAAGCAATTGCTCCTACCTTTGTTTTTATGTTGTATAGTTTTCTCTTACATTAACCGGGAGCCATTACCATCCATGGACAGAAAGTTCGTTAAATCTGCTGTTAATCTCTCAAGTTGACGCTTATGGTTGTCATGGTGCGGCAGTGAGGCTTGATTGCGCCACCCAACAGTGCTGCAAAGCCGTTTTGGTGTAGACATCTGCAGAGCGTAGTTGCAGCATTTGCGGCACTTAAGGGAAAGCAATGGTTATATAGTATGGCCTAAGCTGAAAGGATGCGATCATTCGTGTCCGTAATTCATTTTGCTGAGCGTTTGCCAAATTGCGCTTCAGACGTGGCCCCATTAACGCTCATGAAGGCATTGGTCGTTCCTGTGCATTCGTATATCTAAGCAATGCTGAATGAGAGCATGGATAGAAATCACTTGGGGATATTTATGTCGGATAATTGGTTGAGGATGCGCGCGAAGTGGTTTGGGCTAAGGGTAGCTATCGCGCAATGTAACGTGATACCAGGCAATCTGTAAGCATTTGGCAAATCCACAGTCTTCAAATGGCCTGTATCAAAGTATTACAAGGTTTAACACATCAACGGAAACCTTATTCAGTCAGTGCGTCAGCTGTGTAGCAGATGCTCCTTGAAGAGAACTTGCGTCTAGATTATAGGCGCGGTGCTCAAGCGGGTGGTGCAGCTGTGCTTAGCACCGGTGCGTACGGCAGTTTGCTCAGAAGTTCTTGCCTGCACTGTTTATTTTAGATGCCGGCAACTAAACGTGTCCCGCCTATCATATCAGACCTGTCTTGTTCTTCAAGTCGGAAGCAGCTTAGCACCTTTTTGCGGTAGCATTGCTTCTTTACTTGATGCCAGCTGCCGCGATTGCTGAGCAGATCAAGATTCGTAGCGCTTATGGGTACTGGTATTGGTGTTGTGCATTTGTGTTGTCCTTACACGCACGGGCACGCAAAGGTGTGAAAACTTTGCAAAACCCGTGCTGCGCGTTTTCTTTTCTTTGTCCTTCTAGCCTCAGTCCAGTCCAGCCTCAAACGATACGCAAACACCATCCCACCCTAGCAACGTCCATGAATGCCTTCTCCCTTGCCAGATGTCTTCTCTTTGCAAGCGCTACAGGTTGAGGCGGCATATACTGGGAAAAAGTAGGTATAGCTGATCCTGCTGATGCAGCGCATGCTGTTGCTTGTCAGATGGAAATTTGGAGACCGAACACTGCATTGAGAAACGTAAAATTGTATTCGAGTACGAATGCTGCGAATGCTGACTCTAGGGGCTGCGAGGGTGTTTCTGCATCATTGCTGCCAGCAACCTTGCACACAATTCACATTTTGGTATCCGAATAAACCTACGTCTGTGTGGGTGGCTTATCCTCGCGAAGGGCATATGCGTTGTTGCAGAATTTGTGCGTTTTTCGTGCCTACAGAGTATTGCATAGGTGCCTGCGATTGCGCTTTTCTCGACATGATCGGTTTACACTTGTTTCCAACGCAGAGCTCCACTCACGTGGCTTTGACGCCGGACACTGCTTGCTGTAATGCCAACGATCAATTAGCTCATTGACCATTGTTATAACCCATACTCGACGTGAAACAGTCCAGCAGTGCTCAAGGATGCATTGACCCTCAGCTAGTGCGTCAGACATGCCATCGAAGCCAATCAAAGGGGCGAATACGCTCTTCTTGCGCGTTAGCCCAGTAAACATAACTTACTAACCCTGCTAGCAGTAGGCTGCAGCGCTTGCAGCCGGCAGGGCAGTCGTCCAGTACCGCCCTAAACCCTCAGTGCCATTTGCCTGTGTGCAGATAGTGGACGGTATGTTCAGCACAGCATTTGACGCACTTTCCGATTGCCTGGTTATATCGGTTCTACATTGTTCTGCACGTCGCTTTAAAAGGTAAGGTGCGAGTCGAGCAACGCGCCGTGTAGATTGATTTGGACGGCGTGGGTATGTCGCATCGTGACGGTATTAATGGATTTGGATTGCATCGATGAATCATATACTAGGCGTTTGGAGGGGCGATGCGAGTATTTTCATGAGCCTGACGGCTGCTGCAGCGGGTGCGTGGGGTGGACAGCACTAAAACGCCGGAGCGGTATAGACTTCTCACTGTAGTGGAAGGGCTGAATTTAGATCTTGAGTTGTTGGATAACCTCTCCTCTGATGCTTGAGGGCATATAAATTGGAGTAAATCATGGCCGATATACTCCATATGTGGCGGCATTCTTGAATGACCGAGCACTTTTATCTCGCGCCAAGCAGGGTATGCCTCTTGCCGGCCGCATCCTTAGGGCGACTGAGGTGTAGTGCCAGGCAATTTAAGGCGGACAGCAGGCATAGTGAAGGAATGGTCTCGTCTGGTTAATGCAAATACACAGCTTTGCCTTCGCAGATGCTAGGGTCAGTCTTCGGGAAGACGGCACGCTTAGTTTCGTGGCCTTTACGCGAAATACAGTTGCGATTTCCACTCATTGAGTTTAAACAACAAGGACGTAGTGGATATCATAGGTACTTTGCCTTTCAGGATGTACGCCTTAGGCCCCAGAAGAGTCGTTGCGAACCACGTTATTTACGTACGTGTAGAACAACGTGGGTAGGCGTTAATGGAATATGATGTCTCCCACGAGTAAGATATCGTATGATGTGTGGGTGTCTACCCAGACGAAAAATCTGTAGCCCGCATCGGGGCTGAATATGGCTGGCCATTCGTTAGTGCTACGCACCTCTTTTGGTTTTGACCATGCATGAAACGACGCCATGTGGTGCTAGCACGTGCTTGCGACAGCCTGTTGTGCTTCCAAGAAGGTGCTCCGCACATAGTAGTCACTCTGGAAGAGCTGCTTGTGACAGCAGGCGCATGCATTTCACGTCATCAAGACTAACGCAAGAGGATGCCTAAACTCCGAATCGTGTTAAAGTGGTCAAGTTAATATTGAGATGCCTATTATTTGTTGCACATGTTCGTTAGTGTTTCATCAGAAACTTCAAGAGCAGCGTTAGTGCTGGCAGTTCGTGAGTTCGTTGGACTATGCACGCTGCCAGTAGACCAGAGGCTGTGCGGATGGCATTGGCGTGCAGTTGTTGCTGTGGGCAATGACTGACTAGCTCATTGAATGTCGCGCTGCAATTTCCCGCATTCGAAGAGGAGACGATGGTCGGGGCTGGCCAGTTCGGGTAAAACAGAGCGGGTGATTTGCATGTCCTTTGCTCTTGATACAATTTGTCTCGCGCGGAAGCTTTTGCTACGCACAGCTGTCAATCTGCAAGCAACTACAAGGTTTGCTGCGTGCGCAGGCAGTATGCGGCATATGCAGTGCTCTCGCAAAGCGCACTACAGTGTAGCTTGTGATGGCCGGAGGTGTTTATGTTCAAGGAGGGCAGGCCGTAGGATTGCACCCCATTGTGGCAGTTTAAGCAATGCTTAGAACATGGCGCTGGTGACAGCGTTCGTTGCATTTCTTCTGAAGTTTAAACTGCACCGTCTGCCAACCCCTCATGACGATTGACGGTTCTGCGAATTGGCCAATCATCGTGCATGATGCATCTGTCAGCGGTTGCTGGCGCGGAGCTATCATGCGACGTATAGGCGGCACTGTGCCTCAGCGTAGAAGAGCTAGTATGAGCGTTTTGGTGTAATGTGTCATTCTTTGTGAGGCTGCATTGGACATGGGTTGTTATGGTTTGGCATGGATTTAATGTGGGTGTAATCGTACTTGGCAAAAACGTTTACGGCATGTTCACCTTCTTCGATCGCTTGTCATATACAGAACTCTGCTGTAGTTGCGACGCGGCGTGCCCAGGAGCGAAGGCCATCGTAGACCATCATCCGGTTACTTCTGAGCCATTTCTCCACACCTAGCAAGTGGGGTTTGTGAATGCCATCTGTTTGCAGAAAGTGTGTGATATGCGCCGCTTGCACACACCTCAAGGGACAGTCATACAGGTTGTCAGCGGGTAGAATGAATTGCGGGGCGTGGGCGTATAACTCACCTTCTATAGCCTTTTGCTGGCCCATGGTGTTCTGCAGAATTGAAAGTAGCTGCCACATTGCTACATAAGCATACATCACAACTGGTGGCTTGCTAAAGGCGTTCGGCTCATAATCCGGCGTTGACCATATGCGTGCGCGTGAATTGATCTAACAAGCTGGATGCTTGCTGGTTCTCTGTAGTCGCGTTCATCATCTAGATGGCACACTCGAATGAGCGGCCTTCTCTCTATGGTGTCTGTTTGGAAAATGCATTGCATTAGTGCAGGCCACCTTCTACATTCACGGGCACGTATTACTGGGTATGCCGAATTACAATATATTTATGGGCAAGGCATCTCCGTCGGACAGAGTGTCAGTCGTGTGGAATACCTCAGATAAGCAAGCAGGGCGGGAAGGGTGCTCATAGGGAAATTGCATTTCTGCGTGAATTGGAGAGCGCCATGTGTGTTCAGCACCATCTACAGCCAGAACCTTGTCTGGGTATTTTAAGGGCTGAAGGTCGTTTACTTGTCTGCTTTAATGAATGTGGATCTTTGTTTCTGCAACCAGATCACGCAGTTCCTCAGTTAATCTTCCGGAGTCATGATTCACGAGATGTAGGCCGCACAAGATATGTTGTTGAACTCTGGGGAGCACAATGGTGTGGATGTTCGTGTGTGTGCTGCTCATCCGCGCTCTCACACCATAGCACAGAGATAGCTGTGTATCTCAAGATTTTAATGGGGGAAAGGAAGATGATTTCCAAAGCGCTTTGGTAGAGTCACTTTCTGCGGGCAGTCACGCAATCTTTGCTGGGTCGGTGACGGGGTTGTATTTTTTCGTGGGGACCAGCTTGTGAGTTGCAGGAGGTCCAGTAGTTCACCGTGCAAACCTGCCCTCCTTGTTGGTGGCAGGCGGATGAATACTCCTTTGCACCAGTGCTCCGCTGTGGCATGCATTCTGTTCTTAAGATTCGATTCTAAATTGGGCGTACTCCTGTTAAGAGAGTAAGTGTAGCGCTTTATGCATAACAGCCTCCGTTGGTTGCATGGGATGTTATTCCTTTACCATATTGCTAAGTGTTTTCCACTGATAGCAATATTGCATTGTTAAAGCTCATCTTACACTCGATAGCCTTCACTGCACCGGCCTGCAGTTTAATTGCTTGCGCGGATACGGCGTTATCGGCATTGTCCTTCAGGTTCACCGTGCGCAAAGGCAAGCGTGAGTGAAATAGAGGCATTGCCAAGTGGATGGTGCAGTGCGACGGCCCCGTGGAGGGGGATTCGTAGTTGCCCGTTATCTTTACTAATTATTCATTTCGGCTGGTGGAACAAAACGGGCATAACATACCTGCAGGATGTAGGCAGCCTTCGTCAAGTAGATGGACTCTGTGTGCATGCTTTGCTCCGTTCATAGCTACTGAGTTTAGACCGCCCTGATGTGCTACCATCCCGCCCGTAGTTGGCAAATGCTGTCGTGCTTCCTCCTAGTGAACTGCTGCATTTCGTAAGTTGTACAGTCAGAAAGGCAAGAGCTTCTATCATCACAAACTCGATGAGTTGCATTAGGTAACCATTTTGTCTGTTGACGACTTCGCAGGCAATGTGTCTGGCCGCAGCTGTGCCATTTCCGATACGCAATCGTGCTGCTCGACACTGCTGCGTCTTGCTGGTTCATACAATGTATTCTTTTAATATAGGAGCTACATCAGACATTTCTCCAATGAGTGACGCTGGAGGAGTGCATTTCGCTATGCATCTCAGGCTGAATGTGTATGCTAGGGCAATTTCTGATGACCACATGGACTCTCTTTGAACGGGAGTGTGCTGGAGTGCAATGCTGGTATTGCGGCTGCATCCTTTATTCAAATCAAAACGCTTAGTTCTAGTTGCAGTGCTTGGGCTGTTTGTGATGCTCATGAGTGAATTCAGCAGCTCCGGAAGGCAATTTGTGTGTCCAGAGCGTGTTATTGTCACCTTTCGGCCAAGCCAATCATTGTGCGTGAAGCGTCTGTCAGCGGTTGCTGATGCGGAGCTATCATGCGATGTATAGGCGGCACTGTGCCTCAGCGTAAAATAGCTAATATGAGCGTCATTCGTACCTTTAGTGAAATGCAGGGGCGCAGGCTTAACGTTAAAGCCTAGGGTCGTTTGTTATGATGCGTTTTGACACTTCTACAAAGGAGGTTTCTCTGCCTTACTGGTCATAGCAGGCATGACTTGCACTTATGTGCTTGCTTCGAAAGACCGTGGGTCAACTGTGACGGAGATGAAGCGGAAGGACGCGGTTTCTCTGTTGGTCATGGCACGGGAGCTTGGATGGAAAGCGGCACAGGCTTAGGCCAAAGATTGCATGCAGGCGGCTACAAAATGATAAAGATGAGAATACCTGTGCCTTGCGTTGCTGCGTAAAGAAAGTTCCGAACGTTCGGCAGACTGTGCACATCATTGGTCGCGTGCACGATACGTTGATTTACTGTGTTTGGTCCCTCTTATGAGCCGGCTTGCACGCGACCGATCGCGAATTGCTGTTGCTTCAGTTATCCAAGCTGCTTATTCGTGACATGGTAACCAGTTACTGAGCGCTCGCACCTCAGTTCCGGTATCATCGATGTTGTGGGTCGGCGCCATATGGTTTTGACATGCAGAACATTAGGCTGCTGTTTTCAGAGGAATGCGGAAGACCTTAGCTTTTACGAAGCGTGTTGACATTCCTTAGCTTGTTGATTATTCAGGATGTGAGTTGATTACAGGGTTCAATGCTTGAAGCAAGGCCAGATGTTTGCAGAACAGCACTCCGGGATGTTCCTATGTAAAATCCCATTTCATTGTGTCAGGTTGACTTTGTTGACAACGGGTGCAGCTGCCTGGTCTCTCGCGCCCCTATACAATGTGCGTGACGAGTAACTGTTGGTCGCATGCAGGCTTTGGTTCGTTAGTACTCCCGTACTCTCTGAGGAGTCACGCAAATTCCGGGCCAAGCCGTCAGATGGCTGAAGGGTTTATTGGCGACCCTGCCCTGCCTTGGCTTGTCTCGCGAACACCCCAAGCGCGTGGTGGTGTTGGCTGCATAAGGTAATCTTAAAAGGCTTGTTCCCTTCGCGATACATAAGCATGCAGACCGAACACTTGCATATGAGCGCTTTTGGTGGGCTGTGGCTTTGTCGTTGCTGTGGCATTCCATTACCTAGCACGACAAGATGACGACTTACTGACTCTGCAGAAAGTGTGTTTCATTGTCTGTATTACACCCCACGAAGAGAAGCCATTCTTCTGCCCGTGGAGGTAGTTGTGTGTTTTTGCAGTGGATGGTGCTATAGGACGACACGGTGTCTCACGCTCGTTGTGTGTCATCCTTTCAAGAGTCCAGTGCTCACCGCCCATTCTGGGATAGTGGAAGACTATTACTGCGTATTGCAAGCACATTGCGGTGACAACGGCGTTGTCCCTATGTATATGGCCTTGGACATTTAGTGAGGCTTGCATCTTAAATCGAATTGCGTGAACCTACTAACAGTGTCATTCCAGACCCCTTCGTCATGTACGGATTGCGTTGTCTGTATGCGCGCTAGTGCGCGACACATTGGTTGCAATTCGTGCTATTCGTGTTGTTTGGGGAACCTCCAGTCCTTGTTAAAGTTGCATATCCTCGGTTGGAGCGACTGATGTGCCCAGTCCTCCCACCAGATGGCACCCGCGCATGGGGAGCTGTAGATCACCATTATCAAATTAAGGCGTTTACCTTTACTGAGAAGCTTGTGCGTCATATGTGTAAAATGTACAAGCGAGGGGTTGGCAGCGGCATGAACGGTGACCTGACCTTCAACACACTTGAGTATTGCAAGACTCAGGTGGGCTCCGTTAGGTGCCCAGGCTTTTCCCAAATGTGGCAGTAAAGCAGCGACCTCAACAACACGGGGTATAGGTGCCGATGCGTTGGTATAGAGACCTGTTTTAACGACCAGCTCGTGTGTCGCACGGGGGCCAACAGATTTCACCTCACACCCTCGGCTAGCTGCCTCAATACGGCAGAGTACTAACGAGCTTTGCCTTTTCTTTCGCAAACATCCTTCTACACATCCGCCATCCTCGTAGGCAATCCAGCAAACAAGTATGTGCAAGGCCTGCGATCGGCTCCATAGAAGGTGAGTGCTTTGGTATTTGTAATTGGACGCCTCTAGCCCATGACCCATCACATACATTGCGTATGTGATGGGTCATGGGTTAGAGGCGTCATTAGGCGCCCAGTGATCGTCTAAGCCGTTTCTCGCACTCATTGTCCAGCAGCTATGTTTGAACGGTCCGCCCTGCAGTCTAAAGGCTAAGTGTAACGGAGTGCTTCGGAGGCTTTGCACTCATTTCACACGATGCGCTTGAGGCGTTCTGATCGCAGAGCACGAGGCTGATTGTTGGATGCCCCAAGTGGACGAAGCATACGCTCGTTTTCTGTATGCCTTCCCTGGTGATAGATAATGTGCACTGAACAGGGTTTTCGGTTTCCCAGGAAGTGTGTGGCACGCGTCAGCCACGTTCACGATCTGGCGTCAAATGCCACCGCATGTTTCGTGTTCTGTAGAACGCTGCTCTGCAACGGGCGTCGTGTCGAACCTAGTGTAGTAATACAGACGGCACCCGTATTCCGGTTAATCCTGGTGACATGATGATTCATTACATCGTTGATTCTGAGGACCCTAGTGCGCCAAACGTGTTATGCCGTCATGCCATGGCACTTAAGCTTATTGTTGTGGTGCATTCCAGGATGCATCACCCAAGATGGAAATACATTCTTTAATGCTTATACTGATGGTTTCACTCATGTGTCGCCGGGAAACTCTATTAGCATTCTCCACACAGCCTGTTTCGTCCTCCTGGCGTCACATGCAGGTGTAGCGGATACGCTGATGCGCAATCCAGAGCTGGTAACATGGCATCCCTGGCTAGAGCTCAGGCAGTGCTCTGGTATTGCATATTGTGGATTGTGATTGTTTAGCATTTCGAAGGTGCAGAGGAGCAGGATTTCCGGCGATGCAATATGCGCTTGGCATGCGGCACAATTCTCACGCCAGTGCAGTTTCCATGCGACTTGCTTGCTGAGAATTGAGTATTAATAAGGAGGAGCATGAAGCGAACAACAGGGCTGATAGTATTGGCTTGTCGTCTGGAAGAGTGCGGAGAAACGTGGTGCTGCGGGCATCGATTAGAGGCTTGGCACACCCCGTCATGGTGTGCACATATAAGCGGAATGTGCAGCTGGGCATTTTGTGATGGATTCAGGCTTTGCGTTTGCCCTTTGGCCAGCTCGTGCATGCCCAGCTGCGCGGGTGGTGCACTTTGTGCACTTTGTTTTGATGCATTGCAGTGCCATTGCAAAAGAAAGCCTTTCGGTGGAATGTGCTTCTGGGCAGCTTTATGCACAGTTGCACGAGGACAATCCAGTTTGCTTTTGTTCGTTCGGAGTGTCGAAATGGCCAATGCGGTGTCTTTCTCCCGTGGTCCCAGCGAGGAATGTAAGCATGCTTGCTCGTTGAAGCGTCTCCAGACAAACCTGAATTCCCTCTTGGAATATCCTGTTGTACAGGAGCAGGAGTCTAATTTTTAATGCGGGAGTAGCTTTTGCGCACGCTAGTATAGGGATAGGGTGGTTCAGCTGTCGGAGCCTGCGACAGCCCAGACCGCCCAGCCCAGCAAAGGTCTAAGCACACGCTTAGACCTTTGCTCAGCGTTCAGGCTCGGCGGTTTGGAAGGCACGCGTTTTTGCACCCAGCGTACCCGCTGTTGCAGTGAGGTCAACAAACGGCCTTCTCGTTTTTATTCACGCTACCGCGTGTGGATTGAGCCAGCTGTAGCTCTGAAGAGGCTTTACCCACAACCTGCTTGACCCAGGTCGCCTGCTCGGTATGGCCGTGCTGATGGGTTGACAACTCACAGGTATGTTGACCGTGCTGCTAATTATGTATTAATTGCTTACCCGGTAGACGATTATGACCCTTCGAGCTTAACAGGAATCATGGCGTTTTATCTTTTCTGTAGGTGGGCTGCTTGCACATTTAGAATTGCGCAGACCCCCGCAAGCCAATACTGCGCCTGGAAGCAATGCGCATTGTAGGATTAGAAATGCCGCTGTAGACCTATGTTCATGTCCGGAAGTAGTCGGTGCTAGGATAATCGAGTCTTCGTGGCCTTGGGCGCTCTTCGATACTCTGAACTCCAGTGCGAACCTTGCACTTGCTTCGCTCTCTTTCGCATTGCCATTGCGTTAGGTTCATGCACATTGCTTGTGTATACATATATGCTTCAAAGCATACTAACTCGGTAGTTTGCTCCTAAGCTTAGGCGCACAGTGCCCGCCTGAAAAACAAAAGGCGTCAGTTCCAGCAACGTCAGTGGCCTGTGTGTGGAGTGTGAAGAGTTGCATAATATGTTTTAAGTCACTTGGCATTTAAATATGTACAACTAGGAGCTTTAACAGGCTTCATACGAGGTATGTAGGACTCTTCACGCGGCTATTAACTCAGAGCAAAGCAAGCGGACGCTTGTAGTCTGTGCAAGCACCGGACATCATACCTTCTTATTTCTGTACATCGTCATAGAGTGGAGTGCTCAATGCAAAGTTTTGATTCGTACCATGCTGATGCTGCACAGATCAAGTGCATTCTGGTGGAGGGGCGGCACTTATGCATAAAGAGCTATGCTTGAGCGCGCTGTGAGCTGTGGGTCTTACCGAACTGCTCGAGCCTCCTGGTGGCGTTGCCCGGGATCGCTTCGTCAATGTATCGGTTGCGCTATCTGTAGGCGTGTAAGCAGAAGATGCATTCGACAACTGCTGGTGTTCCTCCTAGGATCTACCAGTTTCTTTTACGATAGCAGGACGTCGTTTGAGAGCCTATTGTGTGCATTCTTCCCCTGTGCTATTTAGCAGAACAGTGAAAACCATTCTAGGGGATCTGTACTTCAGCACTTCATGCTGGGGAACCCCCCCAAAGCATGGGCTTGCTCCAGGACTGGGATGGGCTGCTTTAATTGCGCAGCTCTCTCCGAGATCTTAGAACAAGGTAGGAGTCTCCAGAGTACGCAGAGGTGTTGTCATTCTGCGATATGTTGGAGGATATCAGATATGGTTGTTTGAACGAAAAGCTCGTATGCCATACAGAGGGCCCCATACTTTATCTGAAGGGTTTGACTGGACGTCTGCGTGAAGCGAACAGCATACTAGCTTTGGTCTTTTTGTGATCATCCTGTAGCCTATGCATCATGGTGCGAACAGTCATATGGGTGTGTGTGACGACTGTGGGCTGTTTGGCAGGATGTAAGTGCACCAGACGGGTTCAGCTTGCTTATGGCGGGCGGTGTACCAGTTTTGGCGTCTTGGTTAGATTCCTGCACTCCATACGCGATTTTCCGCAAAATCGAATCCGTGAGTGGAAATACTTCGAGATGCTGCTTAGGATGTGAGTGCACCAAATGTTCTCGGCTGGTGATGTTTAGTATGGCGGACAGCATACCCATTTTGGTCTTTTGCTTATCGTCCTGCTACCTGTGCGCCATGGTCGTAGCACTCAAACAAGTGTGTGCAAGGCCTGCGCTCGGCTGCGTAGAATGTGAGTGCTTTGGTATTTGTAATTGGACGCCTCTAATCGATGACCCATCACATGCATTGCGTGTGCGATGGGTCATGGGTTAGAGGCGTCATTAGGCGCTCAGTTATCGTCTAAGCCGTTACAGTGTCCGCCTGAAAAACAAAAGGCGTCAGTTCCAGCAACGTCAGTGGCCTGTGTGTGGAGTGTGAAGAGTTGCATAATATGTTTTAAGTCACTTGGCATTTAAATATGTACAACTAGGAGCTTTAACAGGCTTCATACGAGGTATGTAGGACTCTTCACGCGGCTATTAGCGCAGAGCAAAGCAAGCGGAAGCTTGTAGTCTATGCAAGCACCGGATATCATACCTTCTTATTCCTGTACATCGTCATAGAGTGGAGTGCTCAATGCAAAGTTTTGATTCGTACCATGCTGATGCTGCACAGATCAAGTGCATTCTGGTGGAGGGGCCGCACTTATACATAAAGAGCTATGCTTGAGCGCGCTGTGAGCTGTGGGTCTTACCGAACTGCTCGAGCCTCCTGGTGGCGTTGCCCGGGATCGCTTCGTCAATGTATCGGTTGCGCTATCTGTAGGCGTGTAAGCAGAAGATGCATTCGACAACTGCTGGTGTTCCTCCTAGGATCTACCAGTTTCTTTTACGATAGCAGGACGTCGTTTGAGAGCCTATTGTGTGCATTCTTCCCCTGTGCTATTTAGCAGCACAGTGAAAACCATTCTAGGGGATCTGTACTTCAGCACTTCGTGCTGGGCAACCCCCCAAAGCATGGGCTTGCTCCAGGACTGAGATGGGCTGCTTTAATTGCGCAGCTCTCTCCGAGATCTTAGAACAAGGTAGGAGTCTCCAGAGTACGCAGAGGTGTTGTCGTTCTGCGATATGTTGGAGGATATCAGATATGGTTGTTTGAACGAAACGCTCGTGTGCCATACAGAGGGCCCCATACTTTATCTGAAGGGTTTGGCTGGACGTCTGCGTAAAGCGATTGGTCTTTTTGTGATCATCCTGCAGCCTATGCACCATGCTGCGAACAGTCATATGGGTGTGGGCAACGACTGCGGGCTGTTCGGCAGGATGTAAGTGCACCAGACGGGTTCAGCTTGCTTGCGGGCGGTGTACCCGTTTTGGCGTCTTGGTTAGATTCCTGCAAATGACAGGCATTGTAGCCGTTTTGGCGTCTTGGTTAGATTCCTGCACTCCATACGCGATTTTCCGCAAAATCGAATCCGTGAGTGGAAATACTTCGAGATGCTGCTTAGGATGTGAGTGCACCAAATGTTCTCGGCTGGTGGTGTTTAGTATGGCGGACAGCATACCCATTTTGGTCTTTTGCTTATCGTCCTGCCACCTGTGCGCCATGGTCGTAGCACTCAAACAAGTGTGTGCAAGGCCTGCGCTCGCCTGCGCAGAATGTAAGTGCTTTGGTTTTTCTAATTGGACGCCTCTTATCGCTGACCCATCACATACATTGCGTATGCGATGGGTCGTGGGTTGAGGCGTCATTAGGCGCTCAGTGATCGTTTAAGCCGTTTCTCTCACTCATTGTCCAGCAGCTATGTTTGAACGGTCCGCCTTGCAGTCTAAAGGCTAAGTGTAACGGAGTGCTTCGGAGGCTTTGCACTCATTTCACACGATGCGCTTGAGGCGTTCTGATTGCAGAGCACGAGGCTGATTGTTGGATGCCCCAAGTGGACGAAGCATACGCTCGTTTTCTGTATGCCTTCCCTGGTGATAGATAATATGCACTGAACAGGGTTTTCGGTTCCCCAGGAAGTGTGTAGCATGCGTCAGCCACGTTCACGATCTGGCGTCAAATGCCACCGCATGTTTCGTGTTCTGTAGAACGCTGCTCTGCAACGGGCGTCGTGTCGAACCTAGTGTAGTAATACAGACGGCACCCGTATTCCGGTTAATCCTGGTGACATGATGATTCATTACATCGTTGATTCTGAGGACCCTAGTGCGCCAAACGTGTTATGCCGTCATGCCATGGCGCTTAGACTTAGCGGTGTGGTGCATTCCAGGATGGAAATACATTCTTTAATGCTCATACTCTTGGTTTCACTCATGCGGCAAGGGGAAGCTCTATTAGCATTCTCCACACAGCCTGTTTCGTCCTCCTGGCGTCACATGCAGGTGTAGCGGATACGCTGATGCGCATTCCAGAGCTGGTAACATGGCATCCCTGGCTAGAGCTCAGGCAGTGCTCTGGTATTGCATATTGTGGATTGTGATTGTTTAGCATTTCGAAGGTGCAGAGGAGCAGGATTTCCCGCGATGCAATATGCGCTTGGCATGCGGCACAATTCTCACGCCAGTGCAGTTTCCATGCGACTTGCTTGCTGAGAATTGAGTATTAATAAGGAGGAGCATGAAGCGAACAACAGGGCTGATAGTATTGGCTTGTCGTCTGGAAGAGTGCGGAGAAACGTGGTGCTGCGGGCATCGATTAGAGGCTTGGCACACCCCGTCATGGTGTGCACATATAAGCGGAATGTGCAGCTGGGCGTTTTGTGATGGATTCACGCTTTGCGTTTGCCCTTTGGACAGCTCGTGCATGTCCAGCTGCGCGGGTGGTGCACTTTGTGCACTTTGTTTTGATGCATTGCAGTGCCATTGCAAAAGAAAGCCTTTCGGTGGAATGTGCTTCTGGGCAGCTTTATGCACAGTTGCACGAGGACACTCCAGTTTGCTTTTGTTCGTTCGCAGTGTCGAAATGGCCAATGCGGTGTCTCTCCACCATGATCGCGGGGAGGAATGTTGGGGTATGCAATAGCTTCAGGACGGCGTCTGTTGGCAAGCTCAAGGTGGCCTGTGCCGCTACCTACTAGTGGCATTGTGAGAGATTCCATGCTGTAATGGGTGAGGCCACAGGAGCATGGCTTGACTAGGTATGGATAAGCTCATTTTGGAGTTAAGCATAGAATGCCTGCTTACCCAGTACGCTCCTGGTCATGCACAAACACAGCCGGTGAATGCTAGTTCCGATTTTCCCCCTTATCGTTTGGCACATGGGTTTCATCTGAGCAGCAAGGGAATGCCAGCTACAACAAAGTCACTTCTAGTTGCGTGAGCAGTTGCAAAATTTGTTTTGGGCAAGCTGACATCTGGCGGCAGGGAACGGGGAACGTTCACTGACTTTGCAGGAAGTAGGGCGTCCTCTTTGTGCGGTTATACAAGAGCAGTGCAAAGCAGCGGGAAAGCGTTAAGCTGCGGACTTGCTGCGCCGCATCGCCCTTTCGTTTTGCATCGCACTCTGAAGAACGCAGTGCTTACTGCTACGTTTTGACTCATTCCAGACTATTATTGCATAGAGCAAGCATATTGTGGTGCTGGTGATGCTACCCCTATGCTTAAAGTTGTGTGCTTGGATACTTTGTGGTCCGTGCGTTTTGCATCGAACTACTCGATCCAGATGATCTGCCGGCTTCTCCCCTAGCCAATACAGGGATGGAGTCATCTATATACGAACAAGCGCATGACACTTCTGGTTTGTGCTGACTTAGCCTGTAGGACCTATTAGTTTCTATTGAAGGTGCACAACTTCAGAGCGACTATTGCATCCATTCCCAACACCTCTACCATTTTAACCAAGCCAAGAGTGGGACCCACTCTGGGGGAGCTGTAGATCAGTCCTACATCGGTAAGGAGATGATCTCGCTTCAGCAGTTTGTGCATCACGCATGCAAAGCATATCAGCTAAGGGTTCGTAGTGACACCAACGCTGCGCTCACCTTCAGAGCACTCAAAACACTTTTAGCACGCGGACTCAGTTGATTGCGCCTTCCCTCCAAAGGTATCGCTCTCCAGAACACGCAGTCCTGCTTCTACTCTGTTTTATGCGGGACGGTGCGTTGATATGGGCATGCGCCTTTGAACAATCAGCTCGTATGTCGGACAGGACCCGAGACTAAACTGAAGTGGCGAGGCTCGCCGTCTCAGTATGGCAGGCGGTATACTCGCTTGAGTCTTTACGCTGTTATTTGTTACCTATGCGTCATGCTCCTAGCAATGCAATGTGTATGTGCAGCGACTGCGAACGGCTACTTGTTATGTGAGTGCATTAGCGTTTGCATGTGGGGCGTTGTGATCTAGCTGGACCATGATTGACCCGCGAGCTTAGATGCTTAGCACTCGTTTAAGTTGCTTCTCTCACTCGCCCTAAGACTGCTGGCTTTCTGTGAGCCGACACACACACGTGCATTCAAGGTAGTAGCTTCAAATCGGCATTTCCCAGGTTTTCAGAAGATGCGCTTAAGACGTCCTTATTGCATAGAACGAGAGTAGCAATTGCATGCCCCAACGTACACATACACACACTCATGCACAAGGTTAAGGCTCACTTTTTCTGCGCAAGCCATGGTGCCAGGCGAGAGGCACTGAACAGGTTTTTCAGTTTTGCAAGAACAGTGTGGCACGCATAAGCCTTGCGCTTGTTCTGTTTCAAATGCCACTGTATGTTTCGTGTATCTAGCTGTTCAGAGATGGATGGCACGCATAAGCCTTGCGCTTTTTCTGTTTCAAATGCCACTGTATGTTCCGTGTATCTAGCTGTTCAGCGATGGGTGGCATGCCGCATGTATCGTACCAATGTAAAACGCAGTCTGTTTTCGGTCATTCCAAGGGGCTTGATGGTATATTGTCTGGTGGATTGTGCAGATATAGCCGGCTAAACGTTTTGCTGTGGGGCGGTATGGCGCGAAGCGCTAGCCATGCTTTAGTCTCCCGTCAACTTTGAGCCTCAGCCAGTGCGAGCGATCAGTTCTGTAAGCTAACAGATGTGAACCATGGTTGTCTAGGTGTTAGCATATTCTGCCTGCATTAGTATGCAATTGTCCAGTGCGCTGCATTGCAGCGCACTGCACACTCATTTATATTAGGAGTGTATAAACCGATGCAACGCAGCGCTCGCTGTGCATCATGCGTCCTTTATCCGTATTGCAGGAGCAAGGCCACATCCGAAAGGAGAGCTATGCACGTAAGGCGTACACTCAAATGGGCCATTGACACACGTGAGAATACTGCCGAATACATGCCGCTTATTTCGAGGTCGCTAACCCGAGGATGCTCGGCCTCTTTGTAGGTGCACATGAATGGCGTACCACCATCACACCTCATCTTTCCAAGTGCTTCCTCCTGCGCTTGAACGTTTGCCTTATGTGTTGGTTTAGCTGTGGCTAGTGCCAGGTTCGCAACACCGCGTTGAATTCTGCGTTCCGAGGAGTTGTTTCTGTCTGCATATTCTGCAAATTGTCCACTCTCGACAGCGTATGTGCTGCCCATATTCTAACTCCCGTGCACCGCGTGTGACGTGATATGTCCGTCAGGACGGGCAACCACGCATTCCCGTTGCTTTGTACGAGGCTACACAACACACAGCTCTTCATGACTGTGGGCGCATCTTTATCTTGAGCGACAGCCAAGCACGGCGGTGGGTTCTCCCTTCATCAGTCCGTTGGCAGGCATGGCTTTTAGAATATTGATCAGGGCAACTGCCACGGCATAACTGTTTTCAAGAGGCGGCATCGATATTTGCCGTTCATACGGAAGAGACACTCAACAGGTTGACCACGGCTTAAAGGTGCAAGCGGCGAAAAGACATTGCAATGTTTAGCGCTGCAGGGCTGCGGATTAGCCGCTTTGAGGCTGACCCTCCGGGAGCGTTCAAGCTTTCGTTCAAGCCCCCTGTGAAGAGCAGACCGTGCATTCCTTAGGTATATTTGCAGGTACACTTAGTGGACTCTGTGATGCGTTATCGGGTGTAATTGTCAGCCAGTGCGAGACACTAGAAATGTAAGGAGTTCTGAAATGCCTCACATCCATAGTTCCACCAACGCGCGGCTGACATTGTGTTTGCGTGGGATGGGGAAGCCTATCAAGACTCTGGGTTTCCACGCGGTCGGGGGCAGTCCGTGAAATGCAGTGCTGACTGCGCTACTAGGCCAGGCAGAGAAGCATCACTGTGGTGCCCAGGAGAATACAATGCAAGCAAAACGTATATCAGATTTGGCCATTGACGCACCATTGAGTATGTTGGCTCCAAGGTGCCAGCCTGTAGATATCTTTCCTTCGCACGCGTACTGCCGAAATGGCCAGCGGTTGTGGAACTGACGCTTCTGGCCTTGTATAGTCGCCGTCATCATATGCTTGTTTGCTGCGTCATGCGCTCGTCTGCACACGAGCCACATCGTATCAGGAACGGAAATGAGCATTCTGGGTTCTGGAAGAAACTTACGGGTAGCATCTCCCCTCCACGGGGAGCCCTCTATAATGCTCACGTTACCGCAAGGTTGAGCCTGTGAATTCGTTGGAAAGGGCACTGGGGCTAATGCGCGATACAGCACGTGCAGAAAGCCAGATATACTTTAAAAGGAAGGTGAGGGAGTTTATATTAGAGACCAGCAGGTTGGAGACCTTTTGATCTCATTTACGCAGTCGTCCTCATCATCTGCGCCATCATAGAGGATGATCAGGCACGGAAATAGTTGCTGTAGGAAACAGATTCTTGCCATGCGTCTCGTCTGTTTGATGTGGGAGAAATGCGGTGCAGTGTTAGTATTTGCATGTGCTGGCTTCTGCGTGTGGCGTGAGGTATCGCTCGTTGCACGTAATCGTCACTGCAAGAGCGCTTTTCCTTTTGGCATTGCCTCGTTCGGCTGGCCTATTGTGTTCCACATAAATTTGCTTTCAGCCGCTTCAATTTTGGTGTGGTGTGTATCTGCATCTTTTCACATAAATGTTCCCCAGTGCTTGTGGCACAAGACAACTCAGGGTACGTGACTCGCGCTGATGCATTTCGATAGAAAGCAGGTAATGCATGCTTTAGCCAGTGTGCAGCTCGAATAAAAAGCCAACTATAGCCATTTGACTCTGGTGTCCAGTCAGTGCGAGATGCACAACTGGTAAGAAGCCCAGCTCTGGCACACGTGCATAAAATATTCGGCAGTGGGGGATGCTGCGTAGTCGTGTACGTCAGCATGTGTACGTCGTCTGATGTGATTCGAGCGCTAGTGAGTAGCACACTAAAAGATGCTATGATTTTTATGGTTATAAGTATCCGCTCAGGCAGCGATTCGCAACGTGTATTGGTCCCTAGACACTCATGTTCCACTGTATGCACATAGCTCAGACATCTACTTTGGTTCAGCGTATGATGCAGGGTCGGTGATATTGCTAGCAGGAGATTGCCAAGCCGTGGGTACTTCTAGTCCCAGGCTTCACTTTGAGATTGCCAAGAGTATTGCTTGCGCGTTAATGGCTGTAATATGCTCTATTTTATCTAGACTGCATAGGATGTTTTTGAAGTGGGTCGCATTTTGCCCGATATATACTTGTCTAGCAAACGCTTTGCAGCAAAATGTCCTCCCTTTGGTAATGAGGGCCCATCTCACTAACATACTATTTTGAGAGCTCCGTTCCAACTTTGGACTCTGCCTTACGTTGCGTGAGATGCGTTCCAGATTGTACGACTCACCGTATTGCACAGCCAGAATGTCCATTCGCTGTCTGACTCGAGTACAAAGGAACTGCTTGCGAGGAGCCACCTGAATCCCTAAGCATACCCTATTTTGGCATGACAGGGTTCGCGTGGAATGGAAAGCTTCGTGTGGGACGGGTCCAACGCTTAAACTGGTGACAATAGTAAGTTGGACATTCGTGCATTGAGGGCGCACATATGTGCGCCGACGGTAATCCGCCATCATCGACACGATGTCTAGTGCTGCATGCAGCTTGCGGATGCCCTTCACGGCTCCTGCATTTAGGGGCGCGGACAGCGAGCATTACGCGCATGCTGATATTATGGTGGTTTGTTTAGGTATATTTGCGGGCTGTGACAAGAGCACGAGTCTAAATGATTTCCTAGTTACTTCATCGTTTTTATCCTTCACCACTGTGGTTCTTTTGGCGGAACTGTTGAGACAGAGAAGACCTGCATTGCAGCACATTCCTCCTATGTACCACATGCTGATTTAGCAATAAGCTTGGCCAAGCATATTCTGGCACACTCTGCTACCGGCACAGCAGATTGCTGGATGTTGCTTGTTACCCAAGCAACATCCAGCAATCTGCTGTGCCGGTAAGTATACAAGAGTGTTGGATGGCTTTTGAGAACGCTGAAGCTGGCCATGGGCTTGGAGTTATTGAATTGCCGCTTTCACAATATACTCAGGTTGCTGCAGTGCAAAGCGTGAAATGGCGTCTCTTTTGTTCTGTCTGTCATTTGCCATTTCTCAGTACCGGCAGACACTTGCATCATTCTAATGTTGAAACGTGGGAACCTGCGCTGTTTCCTCCTCCCATTTCCAGTACACACGAAGACGAGCGAAGCTGCGGAAGCTTGGTGACCCTACAGGGAGTACGCGGCTTGGGTACAAGTCATTTCCTGGAAGAACTAGCAGGTTGCGCGGTGGTATGTGGAAGCTGATCTCATGCATCATGCATAACCACATGATACGCCGTGGGCATCAGTTGGAGTGCTCTGACAGATGTGATTCTCGGCTGCCCACAGGTTGCAGAATGCTGTATTAAGAGCGCAGGTCCAAAGAACTGTGAGCTTACCTGTGTCGTATCTTTTCCTTCGAAGTATGCTGCGTTCTGCAAAAATAAAGAACAAGCCTCTTTATTGCCATCAGGTTGCTCGGCTGGTGCAGTCGGTATCCGTGCGGTCAACAGGCTCTCCTGGCGCGTACAACGGACTTGTGTGCCTAGGCGTGTTTTGAGGTTTAACTTCCCTACTGCGGTTCTTTTTCAGATGGATTTTGGAGACCGAGAATGCTCCTCAAGGAATGTCTTAACGATGTGTGATTTCGATACTGCTTCTTCGTCATTATTGCTGAAAATCATGCACACGAGCCATACCCCGGTATCCCACACGAAGTCCTTTCGTGAGCGGCGCAGTCTTCGTGAAGCGCATCTGCGTTGGTACAATCGTCGTGCGCTTGTTCGTAGGTACAGTGCAATGCGTACGCGACTCTGAGTGCTCTTCTCCCAAGAGGTTCGGCTTACACAGACACTTGTTTCCAATGAATGCATGCAGTTAGGCGGCAAGCACAGCTGAACCCACGCGCTGTGTGGTTTGGGGATAGCAAGCAAGCGCATCATTAAAGAAGATTTTCTCTCATTTACGGCCTACAATGAAGCAACCTGGCAATTCAGAAAGATACTTTGACTGTCAGCTAGTGCGTCAGGCATGCCACTGAAGCCAAGCAAAGGAATAATCAAGATCTTTATGGCGTTCCATGCCGCTATACTTGTAGCACTAGCCTTGCCGGGTAGTGGGCTGTACGGGTTTGCTAGTAGTAGGGAAGTCTTCCATGGCGGCCTTAAAACCGCAGTGTTGTTTGCCGCTGTGCAGACACTCTGTGGCTTATTCGGCAGCGCTTCACGCATTCTTTGTTTGCCTGGTCATGTCGGTGTTTCATTACTGATCTGTAGGCTTGACGCATATCTTGTAAGCTGTGGGTAGAGCTGGCGCCACTGAGATTGACCTGGACGGTGGTGTTATGCTTTATTATGGTGCGTTTGGTGGATCCCGCATGCAAGTCATTAACTAGTCTTTTGTATGGATCATTTGCTTTTGTGTCATGAGCCTCACTGGTACTTAAGGCGGTGCGAAAAAAGCACGATTCTGAAACGGTGAAGCGACACAAATTTCATGTTGTACTAGCAGGATTGAATTTGGACCTTGACTGGCTGAAGCATCGTTTTTCTGACGCTGGAGAACAAATAGGCTGGGGCAAATCATGACGCATAAGGTGCATGGCACACGGTATTTCTGGATTACCCTCTGCTTGAATCACGCTTCGAGCGGGGTGCACGCCTTGCCAGTCGTATCCTTGGCTCTTTGGGAAGTACTGTTACTCCACTTGCACGAATTAGGGAGCATCACCCATACTGAAGGGCTTGACCTCATCCGCTTTAGCAGCTGCTACAGCCAATATTCAAGGAAGTGGCACTGTCGTGTTCTTGGCCTTCACCTATTCCGCAGTGTTGCTTTCCTTTTTTGGCTTGCGAACAAGGCGCAGTGAGTTTCTTAGATATTTTGTCTCTCCAGGATGTATGCCTTAGGTCATAGAGGAGCCGCAGTAGGGGTCGGAAAGTTTGGAGAAAGATTCATTGCAAATGTGCCTGTTGTAGGATATGCAGAGCGACTGCTAGGGAGTCCATTGGTAGGACTGGCTGGCCTTGAGGAGCGTGCCAGGGATAACGGTCTGTTGTCGCCTTGTGGCATGTGCGTGATGCAGTGCCTTGTGGGTCTTAGCTGTGGAGTGAATAGCCACGCAGCACGTTTCATGCAGGTAAAGCTGAGCGGGCACGTGCAGGGTCAAATTCTAGCCGCAAGTTGCTTTGCAAAGGAGTGCGCTCACCTTTATCTTTTTGATGCCTAGTTTTTCCTCAGGTTAATCGGGAGCTGTTAGCGTCCAACGACAGGAAGTACGATAGAGGACTGTTGCTAGCCTCACAAATAGATAAACTCATTCATGGGGATCATGGGGCGGCAGTGGAGCTTAACTGTGCCGCCGGACAGGTTTTTACAACGATTTTAATGCAGGCGTTTACAGAGCGTTGCTGCACTATTTCGGGCATTTCATGGAACAAACAGTTCGGGTTATTCTGAGTGAATTTGAGCATTAGTGTTTATAATTCGTTTTGCTGAGCGTTGGCTGAACTGCGCATGGAGGGTCCAGTCAAAGGTCGCTAGAGCACTGCTTGACTCCTTGGTTTTGTTTTTCTAAGCACGCTAAACACGAGCACGGATAAAATATCTCAAGGAAATTTGGTACACGATAATTGCCCTAAGATTCATGCAACGTGGCTCGGGAGAAGAGGAACTATCGCGCCGTCTGGAAGTATCTGCCAGGCCCGCGAGAGTCCAGTGCCCTGTATCAGAGAATTCGACGGTTTAAAGTATGGACGGCAACCTTATGCAGGCAGTGCGTCAACTATGCAGCAGATGGTTCGTGAATGGGCCTTGTACGTCGACTGTAGACACGATGCTCAGGCATGGGGAAGAGTTGTGTTTAGGGCTGGTGCGTGCCACAGTTTATTCAACATTGTTTGCCTGCACTGTTTATTTTAGATGCCGGCAATTCGTATATTAGAGGCGTCCGGTCTAGCTAAGCAGGTCTCTCTGTGCTCTTTTCGGGAGCAGTCTGAGGACTGTTTTGTGGTGGCCCTGTTTCTTCACTGATGCCCGCAGTCGCGAGGGTTGTGCACAGCAGAATTTGCGGCGTTCTTAAGTACTGAGAATTGCGTAGTGAGCTTGCGTTGTCTGTACATGCACGGAAACGCAGGGGTGAAACGCCGTTGCAAAAGGCAGTTTTAAGCAATTGCTTGCTATCCTTTTTTTTGTCCAACTGGCCTCAACGCAACCCAATCTCTGACGAAAAGCAGACTCCCACTTGCGGCAACAGCATCGCGGAACGCCCTCTCTATTACTAGCACTAACGCCTAGAACGGTATGCTTTCAGGAGCTTAGCTCGTGCTTGTGCAGCCACTTTAGTTACTTCTCAGATGGATATTTGAACGTCGGCCGCGATACTACAGAATGTTAAATATACAGAATGTTCAACGTCTTCGAGTAAGACTGCTACGAATGCTGCCTGCGGACTGCTTCAGTATTGTGTGATTTCGAGACTGCTTCTTCGTCATTATTGCTGAAAATCATGCACGCGAGCCATACCCCGGTATCCCAGACAACGTCCTTTCGCGAGCGGCGCAGTCTTCGTGAAGCGCATCTGCGTTGGTGCAATCGTCGTGCGCGTGTTCGTAGGTACAGTGCAGTGCGTAGGCGACTCTGAGTGCTCTTCTCCCAAGAGGTTCGGCTTACACAGACACTTGTTTCCAATGAATGCATGCAGTTAGTTGTGCTTGCCGCGTAAGCCCACGTGCTTTGGTTTGGGGATAACAAGCAAGCTCCTCATTAAAGAAGATTTTCTCCCATTTCCGGCCTACAATGAAGCAACCTGGCAATTCAGAAAGATACTTTGACTGTCAGCTAGTGCGTCAGGCATGCCACTGAAGCCAAGCAAAGGAACGATCAAGATCTTTATGGCGTTCCATACCGCTGTACTTGTAGCACTAGCCTTGCCGGGTAGTGGGCTGTACGGGTTTGCTAGTAGTAGGGAAGTCTTCCATGGCGGCCTTAAAACCGCAGTGTTGTTTGCCGCTGTGCAGACACTGTATGGTTTATTCGGCAGTGCGTCACGCACTGCCGAATAAACCATACAGTGTCTACCAACCAACAAACAGTCAAGCAAACATTCTTTGTTTGCCTGGTCATGTCGGTGTTTCATTATTGATCTGTAGGCTTGACGCATATCTTGTAAGCTGTGGGTAGAGCTGGTGCCGCTGAGATTGACCTGGACGGCGGTATTATGTTTTGTTGTGGTGTGTTTGGTGGATCACACCTATGACACATTAACTAGCCTTTTGTATGGATCATTTGCTTACTGGTACGTCAGGCGGTGCGAAGAATGCACGACTCTGAAACGGTGAAGACACACAAATTTCACGTTGTACTAGTAGGTTTGAATTTGAACCTTGACTGGCTGGAGCATCGTTTTTCTGACGCTGGAGAACAAATAGGCTGGGGCAAATCATGACAGGCAAATCATGACACATAAGCTGCATGTCACACGGCATTTCTGGATTTCTGGATTACCCTCCGCTTGAATTTCGCTTCGAGCGGGGTGCACACCTTGTCAGCCGTACCCGTGGCTCTTTGGGAAGTCCTGTTACTCCACTTGCACGAATTAGCGAGCATCACCCATACTGAAGGGCTTGACCTCATCCGCTTTAGCAGCTGCGACAGCCAGTATTCAAGGAAGTGAAATTGTCGCTGTCGTAGCCTTCACCTATTACGCAGTGTTGCTTTCCTTTTTTGGCTTGCGAACAAGGCGCAGTGAGTTTCTTAGATATTTTGCCTCTTCAGGATGTATGCCTTAGGCTATACAGGAGCCGCACTAGGGGTCGGACAGTTTGGAGAAAGATTCATTGCGAGTGTGTCTGTTGCAGGATATAGAGCACCTCGAAGAAACTTTATTGGTGTCAGCCCTGTGTCTGTGGGGATGAAGTATACGATGTTCTGGGGTGTGTACACAGACGTAAAATGTAAACTGTTGCTAAATATGTTCTGCCGTTCGTTAGTGCTAAAAACGTTTTTTCTGGCTTTGCCATGGGTCGCGCGGTGTCGTCTCTTGGTGACAGCTATTTTGGATGCTTCGTTCTCTTTCCAAGCAGGTGTAGCGCAGATACTGAGCATAGCGTGAAAGAACAGTTTGCGCTGGCAAGCACGCACAATGTGCATTCTCAAAGCCTCAAAGCTAACTCACGAGGATGCTTACTGCGAGTCCCCTTCAGATTTGTCAGCTGAATGTTCAGGTGTCTCTCCCCTGGTGCTCGTTTGTGCAATTATATAAATAGGGGCCTCAAGAGCAGCATTCGATCTGGCAGTTTGTGAGTTGGTTGGGCCCTATACAGCTACAGTAGGTCGAAGGCTATGCAGATGGTACTGGTGGCCTAGAAGATGTTGCATTGCTACTTTCATAGATTCGAAGCTCACACGGTGGTGAAGTCTGTTTAGCACTAGGGGCAAAGTAGGGTCTGTGGTTTCCACGACCTCGGTGTGTTGTAGAGCCTGCCTCGTTCGACCGCGTTTTGTTCGCAAAGCTGTCGATGCACAAAGGATTGCAAAGGCGTGTTGATTGCGCAGGCAGTATGTAACATATGCCGTGCGGTGGTAGCGTACACGATACTATAGCTTGTACACGATACTGTGGCTTGTGAAGGCCGGAAGCAATTTTGTACTCCAGCGGTGGCAGATCCTTGTTTAGGGTTGCTGCCTGCCTTCAGTGTATGAGCAATGCAAAGAGTATGCACTGATCACAGTCCCTGTTTGCATTCGTTCGAAGCATCGTCTGCAAATTCGTCAGTCTTGATGATGGGTTTACAGGCAATATAAGCTCACGTTACCCATAGCTGGTGACTCAACGGCAGGATGTTCAAAATAGTGTATCCTTTGTGAGTCGTCATTGGACATAACTGCAGTGGCTTTTTCCATGCACTGAACATGGCCTTAATGGTTTTTGCCATATTGAGATGGCTTCATTTCGTGAACTCGATTACGCCAGTTTCGCCGTCTTGAGTTTCATTGCTCAGTTACAGAATTTAATGTTGGTTGAGGCCTGAGGCAACCAAAAGCAACGCGCATGGTGCGCCACCCTCGTGACGCCTCTACGCCATGCCCCCATAACAACCGAATGGCCTTCTGGACGTCAAATGACTGCAGAACGTGAGCCATATGCGTCGACCGCACCTGAGCAAGGACACTCCCGCAGACTTAACTTTTGAAAAAAAATCCTCCTCAGGGTATGTGCATGCAACTCAATCCACATCCTCGTGTGTTGGCTCTTTGCGCTTACAGCGTTGGCAGTAGCTGCTGCTGTGTTGCTAAATATGGGTCAGAGCTTAGAGCACACAGCAACTGGTGGTGCGCTGAAAGGTTTCGCTTGATAGCCTGGTCTTGTCCCTGTGCTGTGCGTCCGAATGCTATACTCGTTGGCAAGCACCTTCATTCAGCTTACTTTCGTCTTACTTCGGATTATTGGGAATTGGGCAATTTGCCTTCGTCAAATATTAACGTTAACAGGCGCGCGTTGCTGGAAATACAAGCAAGCAACATATATATAGGAAGCACTTACTCGTCGAACAGAGCTTCATCCTTATGGGGTATCTGAGATACAGACTGTGCGTGCGGCAAGGACCCTAGCAGGGAAATTGCTCTCTAATAGTGTTAATGCTGATGTACATTGTGCTTGTGTAGGTGTTCAGACAGTGGCACAGCGCTAGCCGGTACAGTCGCGCAACTGCGAAAGACTTTCATGGTGCGGAGCATGACGAATTTCGGAATGCTTTCCTACATTTCTGCATGCAGGCATGCTACCTTTGCTAGATCAGTGGGGATATTGTATTTTGCCTTGGGGACTAGGTTGTAAGCTATAGAGGTTACATTTATTCACCAGACAAGCCCTGCATTCCTTGTCGATGGCACGCATATAATTGCAACTTTGCCACCAATGTTCCACTTTGGCATGCATACTGTGCTTAACCTTTCGACGGTGAACTGGGCAACTGCGCACTTATCTTCAGGAAGCAAGTGTAGTTTTTGGTATTTCTGAGCCTTTGGTTGCATATGGTATTATTGCTGAGTCATACTGCACGGATTAGCTTGAACTTTGTGGCGCCAGTATATTGCATTCTCAAAATTCGCCTTGCTTCAAATACTCTTTCCTGTATCAGTCTGCAGTGTAGTTTTCTGCTTGGGCACGGCGTTGTCGGCATCATCCTTTAGGCTTGTATTGCTTCAGGGCAGTTGTGAGCGAAATAGAGGGGTTGCAACGGTCTTCAGATAGGTGGCACCGCGCGCATGGTCCTTCTCGGGGGAGGCGTACTTGCCCGTTATCCTTACCACTTCCTCACTTTCGCTGGTCGCGCCAAAAAGGCATATCATCCCCGCAGAAAGTAGGCGATTAGCGTCAAGTAGATTGGACGAAGCGCATCCCATATTTCGGTCATAGGCATTGCGTTTAGATCGTCGTCTTGTGCTGCCATCCCATGTATGCAAGCTGACAGTTGTCTGGCTCCGTCATGCCCTGCTCGCTCGAAGTGAATTGCTGCCTTTCTTATGCTGTGCAGCCAGAAGAGAACTTCTGTCACCAAAAACTGAATGATTCGCATTCGGTGGCCTCTGTGTCTGTTGACAACTTCGCAGACAACGCGTATGGTTGCATCTGGGTTATTTCCAATGCGCAGCCTTGCTGCTCGAAGCTGCTGCTTCGTTGCTTCATGCAGTATCATTTTCAAGGCAGAAACTGGATAACATGTTTTTGCCCCGACTGACGGTGGAGGAATGGTGTCTTGTACATGTATCATATAAATTGTGTACGCTAATGCATATGATGACAAACAGGCTGGCTCTCTCTATGAGCTGGATTGTGCTGCGATGCAATGCTCGATACAACTTAGGAACGTATCCTTCATAGCAGTGCTTGCACTGCTTGTGATGCTTGTCACTTATTTCAGAGGAGTGGATAGGCTTTGTATCGTATGCTTCTCTTCATTATTATCTTTTGAGAAGGGCAGTTATCATTCCTGAAGCATTTGCCAGCCGCCGCTGATGCTGCGCTTGCGTGCAATGCGTAGGCAGAACCATTTCGCAGCTCAGATTAACGGAACCAGGTTTCATATCAGTCGTATATTTAAGGAAACGCAATTATAAGTCATTAACTGTAGCCTTAGAACGTTTTCAGTGGTGCTCTGACAGCTCTGCAAAACAGATTCAGCTTCACTGGTCCAGCAAGCAGCTAATGCGAGACGAAGGTTGTGTTGGAAGGTTGTGCGTTACGTATGGCCGAAGAAGATGCCCTAAGCAGGCAGTTTCATAAATAGTAATAGCACGGCAGCTGAGCAAACGCCATTTTTCATTTACCTTGACGGCCGGCTATGACCAGGGTAGGCCAAAGGGTGCACCTGTAGGCGGGTACAAGACGATAAGAGGAGAATAACTGTACCTTGCGGTATCGACAGACTGCGCCTAGCAGTGCGCGTGTAGAGGGCGTTTTGGTTCGCCCTGTTTAGCTTCTCATATGAGCAGGCATGCACGTTGCGGGCCGAATACAAAGCCATCCAAATTCTACTTGACGCTATTTGTCCTTGCTTAAGTGAACTATGATGCGTTTTCGTTCCAGATGTTGTCGATCATTCACATCGCGATTCCGGCGTTAGCTATTTTGGGTTTGCGCCATGTAGTGCTAGCTTGCAGAGCCTAAAGCGCCTTTTACAGAGAGGAGGGTGGAAGACCTTCTTGCTTGCCGAGTTATGCAGTAATAATAACGAATAAAGCATAAGATATTTGTTTAAAATAAAGCCCAGCAGTTTGAATATTTAGCTAGCTCGTCGGCCGGCTCTTCAGGAAGTACGCCTGCTGCTTTCCGTTAGCTGTTTACGGGTTTAAGTGCTTGGACAAGGTTCAGGGGAAACTTGGAGATTAGCGCTGCGGGATGGTGCGGTGTGTTGGGGTTAACGTGCTTGATCGTACACACAGGTGCATGCATGTCGTTGCCATCATCCGTGTACAACTCAAGAGAGGAGTGTTTGCCACTGGCATTGAGTCTTTGGTGCGTGACTACAACGAGCCGCGTAGAGTCTAGGGCAAGCTGTAAGATCATCAAAGGCTTGATAAACGTTTTATAGGTACTGTGGCGTGTATGATGAACACCGAATCAGCCTGCCTTTGTTGAAAGTACACACTGCCCTCGGAGGCTCTGTGATGTACACGAGAGGGCACTGCATCTGCCCATCAGGGCTTCTGGTGAGCGGCGACGACACCGTTGCTGGGACGGTCCATCACCTAGCCAGGCGTGACAGCGGCTCACTGAATCTCCAGCAAGTGTGTTTCATGATGTACATTACATCCAGCGAAGTGACAGTTTCCACTATTGCGGAAAATATCCTAAGAAGGATGGCTTTGCTAGTGGCTCGGCATTTCCCTTTCGCTCGATATCGTTGCTTGAAGCAAGCAAATTTCAAGCAAAATCTTGAGACTTGCAAGATTGTTGCTATACGGATCTTGAGAACTGTAGTGGCAGCATCCTTCCTATTCTAAAGGAGTCACACCTGGCTGAGGGTTGAGCCGTGCGTCTTGCATCGAACTACTCAGCCTTGTGTTTTCCTCGTCGCGAACGCCTTGACCCATGCGACGGTCGAGTCATCTATAGACAAGCAAGCCCAAGACGCGCTTCGCTAGCACTGATGTCGCTTCTAGCAACTGGCAGTATGTGTTAAACCTACGGAGCTTGGGGGGAACTATTGCGCCCAGTCTCGCCGCGTGCCATGAAACGAATCCAAAGGGCACCTGCTCGTGTTGTGGATAACCGCTGCATTGTTAAGGCATTTATCCGTATTGATCAGCTTGTGCGTCTTTCGTTTAAAGCGTACTAACCAAAGACTGACAGCAGCATGCACGCTGTGCTGGCCTTCAACGTAGGTGGGCGCTCCAGGATGCAGGCGGGCTCACGTAAGTGCCTAGAAATCTCTGAAATATTACAACATAATAGTTGTATCAGCAGAGCTCAAAACTGCTATGGTTCTGCCTTACGCGTAACGATATGCTGGCATAGATATGCGTTTTTGAACGATCAGCTTGTATGTCAGGCACTGGACCCAAAAAAGTGAGCCAAAGGGCTCAGCTCGCCGGTTCAGTATGACGGCCAGTAAAAGCGTTTTAGTACTTCCGTTAGCGCCCTGATACCCATGCGCCATGCTCCGAATAATCCATCGTGTATGCGCATGAGCGGGCTGGTGTTAGGATGTGAGTGCATAGGCGCTTGAATTTGGAACATCGCGTACTAGTTGGACCATGGTTGAGCCACATCGTTAAGTGTTAAGCATTCGTCTCAGTTGTTTCTGCCACTTGCCGTAATGCTGGTGCTCTTTAGTTAACTACAGTGCAGCGAAAGTACTAGAAAAAACTAGACGAAACCGGGGGCTCGCGGTATTTTCCGCTGAATTCTCAAGGAGCTCGAGACCTTGCTTCACAGCCTGAGGCCGATAGTTGGATGATAGTTGGATGGTACACTATGTATGGGCCCCATAGGCGAACCATCGCTTAACTATCTTTTTGCCGGCCCAGGCGATAGACGAGAGGGGCTGAACAGATCCTTCGATTCTGCAGGATGTGCGTGGCATGCATCCGTCACGTTCACTACCTGCTTCCATCTGTCATTGTTCCACTGGATGTTTCGTATGCTGTAGAATGTTTATCTGCAATAGATACCCTGTCAAGTGTAGTGCAGCAGTGCTAACAGGACTCCGACGTTGGTCGTTGCTAATAACTTGGTGCTACGTGTCGCCGCCGGTTATGCAGGCCATAGCCCGCTGTAAGTCCTATGCTGTCACGTCACGGTGCCTAGTCGTGGCATTCTGGTGCACTACTCGAACAGAAACAGCCTTTTTTAATGTTTTACTAGTTAGTTTCTTTTATTGGGTAGTGGGAAGCTCTGGTAACATTCCCCCATGCCGCATGTTTGATCCGTCTGGCTTCATACACCTTCATACCGGCCATACTGATGTGCATGCCAGCACCTGTAACAGGGCTTGCCTGGCTCAAGCCCAGGCACTGTTTTGGTATTGCGTGAAGTGCGTGGTGATTGATTAGCATTTGGAAGATGCAGAGGAGGAGGAAGAGGATTTCCGTCAATGCAGCAAATGGGCTTACCACACAACAATTGTCTCGCGTCAGTTCACTCGCTATGCGACGTACTTGCAAAGAGCTGAGTGTTAATCTAGTAAACTGGGGTGTTTAGTGATGACAGGCGCTGATATTACTTGTCTGTCTGACAAAGCAGAGAAAACAGTGGTGCCGAGGGCAGCGATTGGGGGGCTGGCGCATCTTGTTATGGGGTCTGTACATAGGTGGAATTTGTAGGTGCGTGTTTTCTGAAGGTTCGTTTCTTTGCACTCAGTGCAACTTGACCGTCCTGTCTTGGAGCTGTGAGCTGTCTTTGAGCGGCAGCGCACTTGATACACTTTGGTTGGATGGCGTGCAAATCTGTCTGTCTCTTGTTTTGTTCGAAGTATCGAAATGGCCAGCGATGTCCCACCACAATCCCAGCAGAAACCGCCAGGATCGGCACTCATTGCAGGATGGCTTCTACTGACAACGTTGAACTGTTAGTTGGTGCGTCATCTGCCAGACTAGCTTTTGACATATTGTTATATGGGTAGCGTGGTGTAGGTGTGTGTGTTAAGGCGTGGGTGGGGCTATGAGTTTCTGCTGTTTGAAGAGTAGATGCAATGATATTCAAAGCATTCGCTGTTGCATTCTAACCAACAAATGGTCTTATCTAATCTACTGCATGAGGAATTAGGAAGCTGCAGCTTGAACGAAACTTCGTCCTCATCGTGTTTTGCCTACGATGTCTGCTCGGTGTTGCTGTGCTGATGGGTTGATGACTCGCGGTTGTGTCCATCTTGCTACTAAGTAATAATTGCTTACTCGATAGACAATTACGAGTCTCTGAGATTAAGAGCAATGATTGTGTTGTATCTCTGCCGTTAAAAACTGGAAGATGTGTTAATCTCTACAAGTCAACACAGCACTTTCAAAACAAGGCTGTCAACGCAGGCTTAGGCTCATGCTCATATGAGGAAACGGTCGGTGCTATGATGAGGGTACATTCTTGACAGATGAGTGCTAATCATATTCCACTAAGGCCGGTCTTTCTTATCACTGTTGAACTGGCGCTATCTCTTTCCATGCTCTGTTTATTTTATAGATATATTTACCTCTGAAAATGCTACTAGATTTAGACACACACACTCTCTCTCTCTCTCTCTCTCTCTCTCTCTCTCTCTCTCTCTCTCGCTCTCGCTCGCTCTCTCTCTCTCACACACACACACACATTCGCCTGAGAGATCAAGGAATGCCAGCAACAAGGAATTTGCTGGCCTTTGTGGGAACATTTGGAATTGGGGGTCGTAGAACTTGTAGGGTGAACTGACACTCTAGGAAGTGGGTCGGATTCTGCACACTGCTACACAAACAGGGGTGCTGCACGAGCAGGAAGCAGAACAGGCGAGAAATTGTTAAGTTTTCTGAATGATTGACCCTGCGGTGATATGACGCGCCGCGCTAGCCTTTGGGCTGTCTTGAGCAGAACTGTTTGGTGAAACGTCCTTGAATTGCTGATGAGTACAAGTTATTCATTGCGGGCTCTTCCAGCTACAAGGAATTATTATATTATGGTGTTTGTCCTCACCTCATGATAAGATCTGTATTCAGCAGTCTAACAGTATAAACGTCTTAAGCGCAACATGTTTGATATTGTTGTGTGCGTCTAACAGTGGAGCAGGCACAGCCATTTCGAGTGAGTGTGGAGTTAATATCGCGAAGCAGGAACTGCTCTCGACGTCATAGGTGTTGACAGCAGCATCAATTTCGGGCAGACAAGTAGAATGTTTATCGTTCATCAAGAAAGTGTGTTTAGGAATATATTGGGGGTGACACATAAAGAGGAGAAGCTAAATGTCAGGGTTCTCTTCCTTGCTGTACCTTGCAGAAACCGTGAGTGAAATGGACTGTGCAGCATTGATTGAAGTAGTATATCGCGCTGGCTGTGGCGACTGCTTGAAGATGATCCTGTAAGCTGAATACGAAGTACAGAACCCGGGGCCCTGCATATTTTCTTATATATTTCTCAGTATATTATATGCATCTCAATCTTTGGGTTCATAGACGAGATCCGCCTCATTTCAACAGGATAAGCTCGATGCACAGACTGTTTATACTTTGTCTTATGTACCCTCCCCATGCACTTATCTCATACATACACTCAGCTTGTGTGTTGGCTAAGATATATAGAAGATGCATGAGAAGGAAATCGACCATAGCTTATTTTTCATGGTATTTCGCTATCTCCATGGCTTGCAGATAATATGCTTGTGATAGAACACTTCCTTTGATGGGCTGCTGTTGGTCTTAAGCTAGTAAGCTCGGGTGTATCATGAAACCTTCGTAGCATTTGGAGAAATGTATAGCTCGAATTGCATAGCAGTCAGCTTTTGTCGTGAGGTATATGCAGACACCGCAAGAGCAGCGGCTCCTTCACATCCCCCCAAATATGCTTTTCAACTCCCTCCCACTTGATAGACTGTGCCGTCCAGAGTGTATGTTTGCTAGCTGTATGCAAACACCGCAGGAGCAGCGCCTCCTTCACATCCCCCCAGATATGCTTTTCAGCTCCCTCCTACTTGGTACACTGCTCCGTCCAGAGTGTATGTTTACTAGTTAATGAAGCCCCAACCTGTCGACAACATGCTTCGAAATTGATGAGTGTGTCGTCTTCTCTAGAAGTCAGGACCGTCTCCTAACACCCACCAGTGATGTAACAATCAACCAAGTAAACACTGAGGAGGCTTGTAGAGCTTGTAGCAAGCACATTGTTTGATTTCGAGCAAGCATAGCTTGAGCTGTATTATAGTGATTAGACTAGTATATCACAGCAAGAAACAACGACACACACATATTTATCCTGGCGTATTCTTCATTTTCTATGCCGTCACCCAGCAAGTATGTTTCGTATTATACAATACCACAACTCATGACTTCATTGAAATTGAGGCATTTTCTCTGTTTTGAAAATTGAATCTCTTATTCTTATTCTTATCAGCCAGCATACATACATGTCAAGGTCTCCCACCTAAAGACTATGGAGGCGTGTGACCATCATCTGAAAATTATATAAAAATTATTTAATTTTGAAGATACAGTAAGAGAGGGACCTCCTTAAAGACAGGCTACTGGGAAGCAAGTGTTGACAGTTGTGGCTACAGTTATTATTATTATTATTATTACAGTTAAGATCGATGATGCTGTTCTAAGGAGAGTGTTTCCATCATTACTAATGATGATGAGAATGACTACAATAACGAAAAAATTTTATAAGGAAGTGCGGTAAAGTACTGTTGCAGGTCTCGAGCATTAATGTTGCTGGAGAGCGTATTGAAAGCTATCTGATGTTTGCCTAAACCCCATCATTATAGAAGACCAACATTACTGTATGTTGTGTTACTGTTAGTGTTGTATTACTACTCAGGATTAGTATGTGGGTCCGCTTGGCTTTATTGTCTTATATAGCTTTCTGTTCGGCATTGAAGGGTCTCACAATGAGAGCATTTCCCCTGTTTTTATTTCTTTTTAATATTTGTCTGGCCTTCCTTTATCGTACAGTTGCTTATAGGTCAGCTATATATATATATATATTCTTACTTTTCTTGCCTCTAAGGGTATACACTGGGGTTTTATAGTCCCAGCCCTGCGGGGCCCCGAAGGTCCCCCCCCCCACCCCCCTCCCCTCCCCCCTCCCCCAGCGCCACCGTTCTTGTGCCGGCCTGATAGATACCCTTAACCCCCCACCCCACCCCACATCGCCCCCCCACCCCCCCCCCCCCTTCCCTCACCCCCCCCCCCCCCCTTCTTCTTTTTGTGAGATACACTTTGAGACACGAGGCATCAAGCATCGCAAGCAGAGATGTACCCTGCTGCGGTAAGCTGGGTTTTGTAACAGAAGCCTCAACAGGTAGGGTGTGTGAGAAGTTGTTTAGTTGTTTAGTTGTTAAATTAACATATAATAAATGCTTTTTTAACCCTATCATATATATATATATATATATATATATATATATATATATATATATATATAGCTGAGGTCGGCTTACATAAACTTGTACAGACAGCCACCGCTTCCTTCATTTCAAGTCAAAAGACCTGAAAAGTATTAACGGCCAAAAGATGCCCTTATTATTTTCTATCGCGTTTGTAAAGGGATTTGGGGTTTTCTTTAGAGGGGAGGAAATTGAGGATTAGAGAAATAGATTTAGATTCTGCTGCTGCTGCTGCTGCTGCTGCTGCAGCAGCAGCAACATTAGATAGCTGAGGAGGTAGGTAGCTGAATCCTCTGTGTTTTGATGTCTCAGCTATCGTAGAGCAAACAAAATATATGAATAGTTAGTACATATTGATATAGAGAATACGTTTATAACATATTTACAGGTGGAAGAGAGTGTTTTCAAAGCAAGACAGACATATCTTACCTGTCTACACGTTGTTTATATATTGAGGGGCCTCTCTCTGTGTCTCCTCTCTCTGAAGAGAGAGAGAGAGAGCAGGCAAGATGTTAACTCCAGCCCCGTTGCTCTGCATGCACTGCAGCAGCTGGGACTGTGTAAATTAGATTATGAGGAAGTTGGCTGGAGAGGAGTGAAGCTCACAAATATTTTGTTTTTCAACTTTTCTCTCTCTCTCTTCGAAATACACATACAACATCTATCACATATTCTTCTCCACACAGAACACAACTAAATATATTTGAAGCAGGCCTACTTAACATACATAGAGAGAGAGAGAGAGAGAGAGAGAGAGAGGGAGAGGGAGAGAGACAGAGAGAGAGAGAGAGAGGAGAGTGAAGAAGAGGCTACGATATGAGAAGCCTCGAGTGCTACAGAAGCTGTCTAACTTAGGTTTACTTGCAAAGCCATGCATGCATGCAGGCGACGGAGATACTAAGAAATATCTCCTTGTATTAATTGGAGAGTAGCTAGTAATGTTTATAATATTGAAGAAAGGCAGCAGATGGTGCTAACTCAACCCCACCAACTTTGTAACGGAAGAAGGGGGGGGAGGGGGGCTTAGGGTTTAGGGTTTAGGGTTTGATGGCTGGTGTTTGCCGCTAAGGAGACATCAGCCATCAAGCCCTTCAATTAAATCTTTACTGCTGCAGCCTAACACGAGGGTCTATGAGACCCCCGATAAGGATTTTATAATAAAATGGTTTTAGAATATCGTTTATAATTAATTATAACAAAATAAATGGAGTCTAAAGAATGAAGCTTCAAATATACAGTGCAACAAGCTGTACATACACCTGAGGTATTGGCTGCATGCATGCAATAACAACAACAGCAGCAGCAGCAGCAGAGATAAGCTGCTGCTGCAGTGTATTCATAAATATATTAGTAGGTAGACACTACACCAAGCAGACAATCAAACATGTTTAGAATGTTTATGCTCGACTTCTCTTAATATTTTCTCTCTTTCTCTCTCATTTCTTCACAACTGCAGCAGCAACAGTAGCAGCAACAGCAGCAGCAGCAACAGCAGCAGCAACAGCAGCAGTATATACACCTGAAAACTACACCAGCAGGATCTGCTGAAGGAGCTTAATATCTAATGTGTATGATAGCACAACACTAATATAATTGTTTTTTTCTCTATATTAACACCTTTATATTATATATATATATATATATATATATATATATATATATATATATATATATATATATATATATATATATATATATATATATATATTATACCTTCTATGTAGTTAAGAATGAAGCATCGCTTTTCTTGTTGTTCTGTACTTGTTAACATACAAGGAGGCTCAGATTTTGTGGGTTATTCATGATTGTATGTTTGATTATTAATAAATATATCTTATTATATATATATATATATATATATATATATATATATATATATATATATATATATATATATATATACTTGCTGCTGCTGTTATAAGGAGGGGCTGCTGCTGGTCGGCTGCAGCCACCGCTGTTTCTGGGGTTGTGTATGTATGAGTTTGGCTCAATATAAATATATATTTTTCGATTTTTTTGGTTTATTTTCATTAAATTAAGTTTTTAATAACTATAAATTCATTTAAAATATAAAAAATGAATGTCTAATACACCCTACATCCCCCTGCTGCTGACTCTCCTACCACCGACCCCACCACCTGTACCTATCAAACAACCTCTTACTTCTTTATTATTCTATCTGAGGCCTCCAGGCCCCAAAATATAATATTATATTCTTAAATGCATGCAGCAAGACCGATATAGAGGGAATAGAGAAAGTATATGGGGGATACGAGACCTCAGAGC
>OY986948.1:330000-332500 GCA_963920595.1 Eimeria praecox
TTAATAGGGTTTAATAGAGTTTTCTAGGGTTTAGGGTTTAGGGTTTAGGGTTTAGGGTTCTAGTGTCTTCTCGTGTAGTAGTTCCTCAGGGCTTAGTGGGGTTTTTAAGGGTAAGTTTATGTGTGTATGTGGGGTGTATGCATGCGGGGTGTATGCATGCGGGGTGTATGAATGTGGGGTGTACGTGGGGTGTATGTGGGGAGTATGCATGTGGGGTGTATATGGGGTGTACGAATGTGGGGTGTATATGGGGTGTATGAGGGGTGTATGTGGGATATATGTGGGGTATATGTGGGGTGTATGAATGTGGGGTGTATGTGGGATGTATGCGGGGTGTATGAATGTGGGGTGTATGAGGGGTGTATATGGGGTATATGAATGTGGGGTGTATGAGGGGTGTATATGGGGTATATGAATGTGGGGTGTATGATGGGTGTATATGGGGTATATGAATGTGGGGTGTATGTGTGTGGGGTGTATGTCTGTTGGGTGTATGTCTGTTGGGTGTATGTGTGTGGGGTGTATGTGTGTGGTGTGTATGTGTGTGGGGTGTATGTCTGTGAGGTGTATGTCTGTGGGGTGTATGTCTGTTGGGTGTATGTGTGTGGGGTGCATGTGTGTGGGGTGTATGTGTGTGGGGTGTATGTGTGTGGGGTGTATGTATGTGGGGTGTCTGTGTTTCTCCTTACAGGTCTGTTAAGATTAATGAGTCTAACGATTTTTTCATTATTCCATAGAAATAAAACTCTCTCAGCAACTAAGAAATTGGGAGATTGTATACATTCTGCCAGACGAGTGAAGAGAGGCAACATAACCTCCTTAAATTCCGCGAGCTGTGTCTCTTGTAGCACCTGAATATAAGACAGCAGCAGCAGCAACAGCAGCAGCAGCAACAGCAGCAGCAGCAGCAGCAGGGGGATTGAAGGGGTGGGATGAGGAGAGATAGGAACAACATCAACACCACACGCAGACCTATGCTCAAGGTGTCTATGCAGCTATATCTGTTACATATATATATATATATATATATATATATATATATATATACAGAGAGAGAGAGAGAGAAGCAGCAACTGCTGCTGCTGCAGAAGCATCTACAGCTCCAGCAGCTTCAACAGCAACTTCAACAGCAGCAACAGCAGCAACAGCAGCAACAGCAGCAACAGCAGCAGGATCCCTATCACCTCTCTGAGTACCCTCTAAAATAAATAAAAATAAAAATAAATAAAATAAAATACAATTTTCCTTACATGCTCTAACTCATTAAGAAAGAGAACAACCTTAGGCGCATTGCATGCAGGCCAAAATCGAACCATCCCCAAAATTATCGGGACAGCAACTCGACTCTCCTTCGCTACGTATCTGAAAACATAACAAATATTTATTTATTATTTATTATTTATTATTTATTATTTATTGTTAATTGTTAATTATTAATTATTATTATTATTAAATTTATTATTATTAATAATAATAAATAATAAATAATAAATAATAAATAATAAATAATAAATAATACATAGTGCATAATACATAATACATAATAAATAATAAATAATAATAAATAATAAATAATAAATAAATAAAATAATAAATAATAAATAATAAATAAATAAAATAATAAATAATAAGTGATAAATAATAAATAAACAGTAAAATTTAATACGAAAAGCTGTTAAGCTGCTGCTTGGAACGCTAAGAAGCCAACAGCTGCTGCTACTGCTCCTGCTACTGCTCCTGCTACTGCTGCTGCTGCTGCTGCTGCTGCTGCCCCTCCTCCTGCTGCTGCTGCTGCTGCTGCTATTGCTGCTGCTGCTGCTGCTGCTTGTGTCGTAGTAGGAGTAGGTCTATGGACTCACTGTTCCATACAATACGTAAGTTGTTTATGAAACGACGCCAACGAACGCGATTTGTGGAGAGGCAATAAAACGCGCTCTAAGAAGAGCTTGTGCTCTAGTTTTAAAGGAACAGCGAAGCCGTTGATGACACTGTACACATATATATATATATATATATATATATATATATATATATATATATATTCTGTCCCCTCTCGACTGTATCTATTTAAACTGTCTTCTTTTCGCTATATACATTCTAACTGTCTCCATTTCTGCTTCCTAGATGTATATATATATATATATATATATATATAAATCTCTCTCTCTCTCTCTCTCTCTATATATATATATATATATATATATATATAGATAGATAGATAGATAGATAGATAGATACACACTGCCTCTCTCCCCGGCTATAAACATAAAGTGTGTCCTTGCTGTGTTATGCTTGTATTGTATTGTATTGTCTTGTCTTGTCTTGTGTTGTGTTGTGTGTGTCTCCTCTGCCTGTCTCTCCTCCTCCTACCTCCCTAATATTTCGAGTAGCTCTGATATTCCGTTTGGGGATTCTTGCTCGTTCACAAAACGATGAAACACCTGCTGAATGCTCTTACGCACGAAAAACCTAAACACACACACGCACATATATATATATA
>OY986948.1:345000-347500 GCA_963920595.1 Eimeria praecox
TAGATATATAGATATATAGATATATAGATATATAGATATATAGATATATAGATATATAGATATATAGATATATAGATATATAAAGATATATAGATATATAGATATATAGACATATAGATATATAGATATACAGATATATAGATATATAGATATATAGATATATAGATATATAGATATATAGATATATAGATATATAGATATACAGATATATAGATATATAGATATATAGATATATAGATATATGGATATATGTAGATATAGATATAGATACAGATATAGATATAGATATATAGATATAGATATAGATATATAGATATATAGGTATATAGATATAGATATATAGATATACATAGTTATATAAACATGTATAGATAAATCTGCCTTGCTGCTGCTGTTTGTGTCCTTCTGTCTCTCTTCTGTCTTTGTGTCTGTGTCTTAGGGTTTAGGGTTTAGGGTTTAGGGTTTAGGGTTTAGGGTTTAGTGTATCAGATTATTATTGAGGTGTATATACACCTGGAGGAGGCAAATGGCTTCAAATTATTTCTTCTTCTGTTTTTATTTAAAGAAGAAAGAGAAGATAATGTCATGAAGGCCTCTCCCCTCACCTCCAGCTTCTGCGGCAGACAGACCCTCGACCCTCCTGCTGCTGCTGCTGCTGCTGCTGCTGCTGTTGCTGCTGCTGTTGCTGCTGTTGCTGCTGTTGCTGCTGCTGGTGGTGGTGTTGTTGCTGGTGTTGGTGGTGTTGTTGCTGGTGTTGGTGCTGTTGCTGCTGCTGGTTCTAGTGCTCCCGCTGTTGTCGTTTCTGTTGCTGTTGCTGCTGCTGCTGCTGGTGGTGCTGCCTCTGCTGCTGCTGCTGCTGTTGCTGCTGCTGCTGCTGCTGCTGCTGGTAGTTGTATAACAAGAGGCAGCAGCCCCCTCTCCGCCATCATCATCGCCTTCTCAGTTATATCTTCTCCCCTCAGTCCATCTCCTCTTGTCAGTGCCCTCACCAGACAATATCGAGCTACATCTTTGCTGCTGCTGCTGCTGCTGTTGCTGCTGCTGCTGCTGCTGCTGCTGTTGCTGCTGCTGCTGCTGCTGTTGCTGCTGCTGCTGTTGCTGCTGCTGCTGCTGCTGTCAAGGAGTTGGTATGTTAGAGATACGCTCTGCCCATCGATTTTGGGCTCCACAAGCAGCGCAGCAGCAAACTGTTCTGTTGCTGTTGCTGCTGCTGCTGCTGCTGCTGTTGCTGCTGCTGTTGCTGCTGTTGCTGCTGTCTTTGCTGCTGCATCCTCTGGCTTGCCAGACCCTTCTGCAGCAGCAGCAGCTGCTGCTGCTGCTGCTGCTGTTGCCGCTGCTGCTGCTGCATCAGGGCCGCCTCGTCGACGCCGCCCGCCGCCAGATCTCGCATTCCCACCCTGCAGCGCCTTCATAACAAATCTAATGTAGCAGCAGCAGCAGCAGCAACAGCAGCAGCAGCAACAGCAGCAGCAACAGCAGCAGCAACAGCAGCAGCAACAGCAAAGGCAGCAGCAGCAAGGGGAGATGATTCTCATGTGTCCATACACCAATGGAAGACATCGCATGATAAACAAGAATAGCCATAAACCCTAAACCCTAAACCCTAAACCCTAAACCCTAAACCCTAAACCCTAAACCCTACACCCTAAACCCTAAACCCTAAACCCTAAACCCTAAACCCTACACACTAAACCCTAAACCCTGAGCCCTACACCCTAAACCCTAAACCCTACACTCTAAACCCTAAACCCTAAACCCTAAACCCTAAACTCTACACTCTAAACCCTAAACCCTAAACCCTCCACCCTAAACCCTAAACCCTAGACCCTAAACCCTAAACCCTAAACCCTAGGCCCTAAACCCTAAACCCTAGACCCTAAACCCTAAACCCTAAACCCTAAACCCTACCTATCGAGTCTGCGGAAAAGGGTATTAGCCTCTGAGGGTGAGTGAACGCTTTCTAACGACAGCACAGGAGAGAGGTGTTGACAGTCTGCTGCTGCTGCTGCTGCTGCTGCTGTTCCTGCTGCTGTTCCTGCTGCTGCTGCTGTTGCTGCTGCTGCTGGCCCCGCTCCGATAAGCTGAAGAGGACTGTCTGGGCGGCGTAGCTGTGGATGCTTCTGCAGCAGAGACAGAGCAGCAGCAGCAGCAGCAGCAGCAGCACAGGAGCATAGTAAGGAGAGAGAGCAGCAGCAGCAGCAACAGCAGCAGCAGCAGCAGCAGCGCCGTCTGTTGCTGTTGCTGCTGTTGGTTTTGCTGCAGGCTTTCAGAAGAAGTGCTGCTGCTGCGCCTGCGGGTTCCTCAAGCAACAGCAGCAGCAGCAGCAGCAGCAGCAGCAACGGCAGCAGCAGCACCAGCAGCAGCAGCAGCAGCTATGAATTTCTGTTTGCTGTACTGGCATCGATTGCATCTCCTATTGCTGCTGCTGCTGCTACTACTGCTACTGCTGCTGCTGCTGCTGCTGCTGCTGCAGCTGCTGCTGTTGCTGCTGCTGCAGCTA
>OY986948.1:355000-427730 GCA_963920595.1 Eimeria praecox
AGCAGCAGCAACAGCAGCAGCAGCAGCGGCAGCAGCGGCAGCAGCAGCAGCGGCAGCAGCAGGAAGCCTGTAGGGGAAGTAGGCAGCACACCCGAAGGCTATGCTGCTCTTGTGTTGAGGGGGGATCCCGACTTCATAGAAATTAAAGGAATGACGTTTTGTGGGGGGCTAGATAAAAAACATTTGACTATGAAAAACGTCCCTAGACACGAACAGGTGAGCAGTAGAAACACGATCCCACAAATACGATCCCATAAATACGATCCCACAAATACGATCCCACAAGCTCCCAGCTGTGGGGTTCCAACGTTTCCTCCGCTTCTACAAAGTACTAGTTAGGTGTGAGGGTCTTCCTGTGTATATGTTATGTATGTGTTTGTGTGGGGATGGGGGTGTGAGTAGCTTGGGAGGGGAGAGCGGGGGGGGGGGGGGGGGGGGGAGCGGGGTGTATAGACAGCTCATAGGTACTTCGTAAAGGGTTGATTGAGTGATAAGGGATATTAAATGTATATGTGGCTGGCGTAGGTGTTGGGCTTCGCTAGATCTCTTCTTAAGGCATTACCAGAGGGAAGATATGGGCTGGCGTCAGAGCACGAGCATTCTTGTTGTGTATTGTTAGCTCAAACCAAGTACGCTTGTGTGTGACTTCAATATCTAAACCCCCCGTTTAACAACCCGTGAAGCTTCGCCCGCACGCGTTCGATTCCCACCACTTTGCTATTGTGATTATTTTTCAGGTATTATCGCGATGGTCAGTGGCATACATGGATTGATTACCCCAAATTTTTTGAACTTGTACGTTTATGATTTTCTGTCCTAATTTAAACAAGTAGGAAGCATTAAACTACTCGTCTACAGATAACAGATCTGATGATGTTGTTGTTGTTGTTGTTGTTGTTGTTGTTCTTCTTCTTCTTCTTCTTCTTGTTTACTTTCTTCTATAGGCCCTCAGCGGGAATCCAAACTTCACCGGTGTGGATTACTCCGCGCCTTCTCCATCTTGGGCTGTCTTTGGATCCGAAGGTCGCGGGTTCGATCCCCACCAACGCCGGTAAATTATATTTACTTCATTTTATCTCTAAATCGCGATAGGGTGTTAGTTTACATGCTGTGGCCACCAAGGAATGCCCCAGGTGGATGAGACAGGCGGCTATAGGCGCCTGTCTGTTGGCTGGCTTTGTCTGTTGATGTAGACACACACTCAGTTGTTGAAGTGTTGATATCTGTATGTATGATCATACATTCAAATTTTTCAAATATCAACAGACCCACGTAGTTGCTGTATGCATGTATATATGTAGTTGTACGAGTCTAAAAGCCTATCTGTACAGGGGGGGTAGAGTGTATGCGTATGTTTTCTCTGTCTTCATCAAATAATTTGAGTCTATAGCCTCGAGTTATTTGTGAGTGGGAGACCAGGTGTATGCACAGGTTCCTTCCTTTCCGCATACAGACAAGAGCAGTTCTTTGTATCTGTCGTTTTGTTTATATTTGTTTTGTTTATATTTGTGGGTACGAAAGTATTTCATTGGGGAGGAGGAATTGACGCGACAGCGGCATCCAGCTGTAAATCTAGCATTGAATATCTTAATTTGTTTCTGCCACTGTACATACACCCCGCAGCAGCAGTGTGTCTATCTCTCATAAGAGAGTGATTGTGGCTGCTTCTCTCAGCAGTGTGCCTGTCTCTCACAAGAGAGTGATGGTGGCTGCTTCTCTTATCCGCTCGAATCTGTTTGTTTTTTGCACTGACCCCGCTGCACAGCTGCAGATTGCTGCTGCTACTGGCGGTGCAGGTTATACTGTATATACTGTATTATTATTATACTGTATTTGTAGTATGTGGACTGAGTATCTCTGAAATATCTTTCTGTATTTACTGTTTGTGTGAATATACTCAGAATATTCGGAAAAGGTCGCAGGAGGAAAGAAGAGAGGGCAGCAGCACAGATGCAGGTTTAATGGCTGTTACTGTTGCTGCATGCAAGATGCATGCAAAACAGGCGAGAAGAGCAAATATCTATAAATACTGAGGGAGGGGGGCTGTCTCATGATCATGAGTATTCTGAAGAGATGTATCTTGGTGTATATATTGAGTGTTGTTTTAGATGAATATCTACTACTACGCCTTGTTCAATTAAACTATGCATGCATGCAATTAAACTATGCATGCATGCATGCATGCATTAATTAATCAATTAATTAATTAATTAATTAATTAATTAATTAATTAATTAATTAATTAATTAATTAATTAATTAATTCATGCATATCTCTCTCTCTGGCTTCCCAGTAATGTGCTGGTATTAACCAACTCTTTCTCGTTTTTCTCTGTTTATTGTCATATGTTTGAAGCCATCATTCTTGTTCTGTAGTGGCGTTCATACCCCTCAGTGTTGCTTGTGTCTCAACAATTCTGATAGCGTGTACAGACACTACAACGTAGAGACAGAGGATAGCAGCAGAGGCAACACAGCCAACAGGCTATTGCATGCGCTGAGCAATAGACAGATAGATAGATAGACAGACAGACAGATAGACAGACAGACAGATAGACAGCCCTAATCAGCATAGACAGATACAGACGACAAGAAGATAGAGAACGTATATCTTCTAGTTATAGAGAAGAATTGTTGTTTAGAAAAGAAGGAAGAAAGAAAACAACAGACAGAGTCAGACGAAGACGATGGTCTTCCTGTAAGCCCTCTATAATATTTTATATCTTCTACTCAAATATACTTAGATCTAAAAGATTTAATTAAATTATTTGTTCTGAAAATGATGAAGTTAGACAGACAGAGTGTCTGTACACTGGAGAAGAACAGCAACGAAGAAATGCGACGACGATTCCTAGAAAAACACAAACTCTCCTCTGTTACGGCTGACTGCAAGTGCAGGTAGATCTGCTGCTGCTGCTGCTGCTGCTGTTGCTGCTGCTGCTGTTGCTGCTGTTGCTGTTGCTGCTGCTGCTGTTGCTGCTGCTGCTGTTGCTGCTGCTGCTGCTGAGTCCTAAACGGGGGGTTTACGTCCTGGTTTCGTTGCGCCTCCGACAGTTCTCTCAGCCGTTTCTCTTTCACTACTTTTTGTTGCTTCTGTTTTATTTATATTTTTCTCTCTCTTCATATGATGTTGGGTTTGTTTATTATTGGTTTTTATATTGGAGTCCTTCTCATCTTCCTCTGGTGTTATATCACCCCTGTCGTCTTCTTCTTCTTCTTCTTCGTCTTCTGTCTCATCCTCGCCTTTGGCTTCTCTTGCTGCAATCTCTGCCCCTGCTGCTTCTGCTGCAGCTGGTTCTTTGCTGCTGCCGTGTTCGGGGGTTGCTCTGCTGCTGACAGTTGGGGCTGTCTGAGCTGCTGCTGCAGCGGCGTCGTTGTCTTCCCTCTCTGAGCCGGCTACGTCATACTGAGTAGCTGCAGTTGCGGTGGCTTCCTGTGCCTCTCGCTCTGCTTCGGATGCGCTGGTTGCTGCTTCTGTTGCTGCTCTTTCGTGTGCTGCAGCAGCTGCAGCAGCTGCAGCACGGGCATGATGGTGTTCCTCCAACAGTTGTTGCATTTCTTCTTCGATTTCTCTGTCTGTCTCTGCCTGCTCATGGTTTTCTGCCTCGCGTACTTCGGCCTCAGCAGCAAGCACATCTCTCTCAACTTCTTCTTGTGTTGCTGCTTGAATGGGCTGAGGGTGTATAGGACTTGGTAGTTCAGTTTCTGCTGCTTCATGTTCTGTTGGAGCCAATCTACAATCACAACAATTAATCCTGTATTATATTTTCTCGTCTGTCTCCTCGTTACCGTTCAATTGTCTTCTCAAGTCTGCACAAACAGTGTGTTTTTCAACAATCATGAACGTCAAATGGCTTAGACCTCAGCTCAGCATGTCAGCGTTTTCAATCTTAATAGATATACCTTTCTATTTCGCCTTTAGGTACTTCAGGTGTTCGTTCTGCCTCTAATACCTCCTAATAGAATTCATCCAGGTGTTGTCTTCCCCCCCATTTTCTATGGAAAGTGCCAGTTGAAACCCACTTTACCTCAGGTGGGACTTGTACTATCTTTGCTTTAGACTCGGGTAGACATTCAATGATTTTGCTCTCAGAGCGAGGCCTCTCTGCAGCAGATATCTGAGGTGGCGTCTTCTTTCTAATGGTGGAAACACTCGCTGCAGCTGCTGCATGCCTTTTTTCTAGTTCTGCTTGACGGCGGCGCCTGGCGGCTTGAAAGCTGTTTGTGAGATCCTCAGCTCTCTGTCCCGCAGAGGCAGCAGAAGCTCTTAATAAACAAGGTGAGGTGTATACAGAGCCTTTTTATATGTTGGGGTGTGTGCTTTCCCTCACTGAATGGCAGCTTTCTGCCGTTCCTTTAGCGTAGAAACGCCTTCCTCTACATGATCAATCTCGGTGTCGAGCTCCTCTTCTTCAGGAACCTGAAATACTTCTTCATATCGTGGAGATCGTAAGGCCTGATATCACGTTATATTCCCCCCTTTTCAAAAACATAAAACTAAAAGTGTTGTACTTGGTGGTGAGAACGACCCAGAAACCGCGTTCCGTCCAATGAAGAAACTACCGGTAACCACACCTCCAATCCCATGCCAAGGATGGAAACATAGTACCAAAGAAGCATAGTTACAATTATTTCTTAATTTGAAGTATAATCCATCGTCAATAGGAAAGATGTGCGCAGATGCCGAGTGCCACTTCTTGCTCGCAACCGTAGACACCCCATTCATGAGTATGAGTTGATTATCCCTGAAGGAATTGTTCTTATCTTTTTTTTAATTAACAAAAGAAAGATACTAGCAATAAGAATCGCCAGAGTTGAATGCGGCTTGTGCCTCTTCAGCCTGTTGCGCATTCAAGTGTGTACACATTCCATAATTAAATAGAACAGCCGTTACAGTTTCCCCGCGCTTTCCACCGTATACTACTCACTAGATAGTTAGCTGCCTCCTGTTTGGCCTAAGGCAAACTCAGGTGATCTGTTCCTCTCACTAGAAGTACACCCGCCTGCCTCTCCTGCTGCTTCTTCAGCAGTCGAACCAATAACCACTGAAGTCTGTTCAAATCGCCACCGCTTCGCTGCTATAGGAAACCGTAGCTTCAGTTAGCCTCAATTGCTTACTAGAGGTGTTTACTTGTGTCGCTACTCGGTTCTGAAAAGCTTTTAAACTCCTGCTTCCCCCAAACTACCGCCACTCCCGTTTCCTTGTCCGTGGCAATGATTACAAGAACAGATACAATATATTCTTAAACTGTCACTGGTATGTTTCTCACGCACTTCAACTGATGGTTGTTCTCCCGCTGCTTGTACTTAAAAAACAAGGTGAAGCGACAGACAGACAGGTGTGTCTGGCCCGTACACCTGTGTAATCGAGTGTGCGTGTTCAACACACCTCAAGCCGCCAGAGCAGCTACTTGGGCTCCTCCTACGTTTTGCGCATGCATGCAACAGAATATGGTGTGGAGGCTGCGTTGTATGAGTTGATGATCCACTACTGGAATTGTGGTGGCATATATAATGTCTAATAGCCATAGTTGCCGAATGAGACGATAAACTCATCTCCCAGATACTCCTTCACCATCTTTGCTGTTATGGAGTGATCTGCCGCCCCGTACTGATATGAATACCCGTAGATCTCTACCTTCTTCTCTGCCCTCAATACATCCATACGGCCTCCCCCCGTAACGTCTGCATGCGCCCCGCATTCGCAAACAACAACCTAATTAAACAAGTCATGGGTCTGCCAGCCCCCGAGGCTTCCCAACTACTCCATAACCACACCAGCACAAGTACAACAACTCTGTATGTATCAAATCGTCCATGCATGCATGATTTCATGAGTGCTAGCATACATACATAACGCAAAACATTAATAAAAACAAATTAATCTTCACGAAGCCACTGTAACCCCCCGCACTCCCGCCGGAAACACAGCTGTGCCACGGTGACGTTATGAGCTCAAGGAAGTAGACAGGGCAACAGAACGCCTGGCGCGAAGAACAGATATGTGTTGGGGTGGTAGTTGAAGATATATATATATATATATATATATATATATATATATATATATATATATATATATATATATATATATATATATATATATATATATATATATATATATATATATATTACGCTTTGAATATCTTCAACTACCACCCCAACACATATCTGTTCTTCACGCCAGGCGTTCTGTATATATATATATAGATAAATATGAACACCCAGTGAGTGAGTGTAGTTAGTTACCTGACAAGATGTTCCTCGACTGGAGGGCGTTCAGAGTGTCGATAGCTGTCTGATAATGATATTCTGCCTTGGGATCTCCACGAACAAGATAGATATCACCATGCATATCGTCTTGTTTAGGTATTTTAATAAGAGTATACTTCTGTCTGCCATCCCCAACGATGACTGCTTGCAAGGAGGAGGAGTACTCGTGGGTACTCTGTCTGCTTACATCCGTTGGCTCAGGAGGATTTCGTGATCCCCTCTGTTGCTTTCTCAATTCTATGAGACGATCTGTCAAAGCTTGTGTTGCCAGTTCAAGTGAAGGACGATCAAGCGGGGAAGCTCCCGCCAGTTCATCGTTCAATACCTCCAATGCCAGCTCAACCTCCTCAGGGGTCCGTTGGGAAGGCTTTGACCCTTCCATCTTCGCGAGACGACGTGCGCGAGATATCTGTAGTGCTTTCAACACAATTCGTCTTCGCACCAGTGGTGAAGTGGAGGAAACGGTGTTACCGCCCGCGCCCTTCGCCGCAGAGAAATCGCCCGGTTGATCTTGTGTTATAACAGACTGCCCTTCTCGATTATAATTTGTGGTATACACTTCGAATCCTGAAGCAGAATTGGAGAAACTTTCTTCTTCGACGACACTACTACCCTCAACCTCGTCGTCGGCTTGAGGGAGGGTCAAGAAATCCTCCCCTGTTTCCAGCGCCAATCGCTTCGCACAATCTCCTGGCTGTGATACCACAATACAATTAGGGCGTTTCCCTCGACTGCACTTGAAGTTGCTGGAGGACAGCGAAGGAAGCATAAGCCAGTCTGCCCACTGGGCGCCCACACTCAAACAGTGAACCGCAGTTGAATACGCGCACGACCACGCCCAACTTGGACTGTATGTCCATTTAAAGAGTCCTATAGAATAAATGAAACTCCTCTGATACTTTCCTCCACATGCCAGAGGAATTCCCAACAATTCCCACAGAGAAGAACGCAACGTGCCTGCCACGCAAGTCAATGAATGCACAGGGCCCCACGGCCACACACAGCCTAATCAGCACGTCTAATTAACTAAAAAACGAGCAATCTTGATCTCAGAAGAAGTCACGAAGGAGCAACTGACACCAAAACTACTCCTAAGCCTCTCGACGTCAGACCTGAATGCGCAGCTCGTGCACCGTGAACACCAACGAATGCAAGAAGACCCGCTCAGACGAAGAGCCCTTTTTTCTCAGGTTTTTGATGCGTCGTTGATATCCTTCGAGTAATATTTAATACATCCAAGTTTTGGAGGGTTTGTACATTTAAAATCCCATCAGCACAATCGGCGTTCGCCGCTACCTCTGGCGCACCGCTCGTCACACCCTCGCTCGCACGCCACACAAGACGTTGACTTGTATACACAGACCGAAGTTGTTTAATATTTGTAGTTTTAATAGAGCAGAGTGCTCATGAACAGTACTGATGGACCTCGAGGGGCAGCACACTTGGAGTGGATACTCCATTCCTGTGTGCAAGCAACCTCACATTGCGTCTGCTGAGTGGGGCCTTCTATGTATCTTCTTGCGCTGATCTGTTTACATCACTCCCTCTTTAGACCAAAGATCGAGCGTACTGTTGGGGCTTTCTCGCGTGGCAAGGCTTTCCCATTTATTCCCCCGAGGCCTACAAACAACTGTTAGAGACTTAAGAACTCATGCAGGTGGAGGGGACAAGAGTACCTGCGTAGCCTCAGTAGAACAACATAACAATCTGGAGAAACGAAGAATTGCTTGTTGCACTGGAAGTAGCAAAGTTAGTTTGGCTTTCCTTGAAACTCATCGAGAGCTTCGTACTCCCTTAATACCAAACCTCAGAAAATTATTATTATTATTACCATTAAACAGCCTTCACGAGACGCAGTTTTAGAGGCACGGAAATATATGTCTCGCAATCCTAGGCGGAAGTTTTTGGGTTTTATCTACGATCCAGCTATGTAATGGGGCGGGGGGGGGGGGGAATGCCTCACTGAGCGTTTCTTAACGAGAGATGGGTGCACTAGGAACAGCTAGCTAGCCGCAGTATTCCTCTTTTGAGTAGTATGCAGGTAGCCGCTGCTCATGGATGAGCCCTTAGAGCTATCTACTGTGCTGGTGAGAGCTGCTAATGTACTACATATACAGTCAGAACGAGCAAGTCTAAAATACACTGTCCTGTCTTGCTGGGACTAACAGATTTCCCTCTATTTCCCTCTATTCCTCTTCGTTTACGAGGCTGGGCTCTCTAGGCCTTATATACTACAACAGCCTTACAGCAACAGCAACAGCTGAACTAGTGTGGCTTGCACTAGTTCAGCAAGACAAGGAGAGTCGTAACTCCACGTAGGTATATATGTATGTATATGTATATATGCCCGGGGGACACGCGTATATTCTTCAAATTGAAATAAAATATTATATTTCTTAAAAATGCTAAAGCATGGAGGAACGGCCTGGGCGCAGACGCAGGCGGGCGCTGACTTCTCCCGCCTTCGGCTCACATTAACCCTGAAGGCCGTCAGACCGCCACCATCGGCTAGCGTGGGTACAGAGTGCCTCTGTCATATCTCTGTAGGGTTGGTGTGATGCAGCTCACCGTGTTGCTGCGCCGATAATTCCAGCTCCTGTCTGGTGTCTGTACACTGCAGCACGAGTTGAGAAAGCTGCACAGAAGGCACGGCTCGCGGCGGCGCCGTTGACAGAGACGGACGCCCCCGCCAGTAGCCACAGAACCGCCGACTCCTCCATATGAATATGTCTCTCGTTGCGGCAGCACTCGTTTAAACCGCACTCCGCATACAGTACGTCTGCAAACAGCTTGATCTGCAACGGCAGACGGAGCCCCAGACCTTCGACACGCTGATCAGCTGCTGCTGCAGTCTGCCCAGCAGTGCTGTCCAATTGCTCCTGCGTCTCTCTGTCTGTCTGTCTGTCTATCTGTCTGTATGTGTGTGTATGTGTTTGTGTGTGTGTGTGTGTTTGTGTGTGTGTGTTTGTGTAGACTCCACATTCGAACCCGCGTCTTGAATTGTTTCCTCTTGGACGTATCTCTTAACAGTTTGCCCTTAATGGCCTTAATGACCCTTAAGTTCAACGAAGAGGAGGAGAAGACTTCCCAAGCAGCATCCAGCCAAAGCTGTTAGCTTTGATGATAGCACCGGCAGCTTCCATTGTGTCGGGGGCCTCAGTCGATGACAATGGGGGGGTTAGGATCGTTTTCAACGGGAGGGGGTACCACACGTTCTCCCTTCGCCTTGCGAGCTTCTCTATCTAACTCCAATTTCAGGGCTTGAGCATACGCCTCAAGCTGTTGATCTGTCAGAGGATCAAAGCCCTTCGCCTCATAAGGAGGTGCGAAGGTCGTATCCCCCGCAGTTACAGGATCAGGAGATGGCGAATTGTCTGCGAATTGAACGGCTTCCTCGACTATAGCTTTCATCTGCAGCAACAACAATACAAACAGAAAAACAAAGATATCAATCTCTGCATGCAATGCCCTCAATACATCTGCTAGTGTAGTAGTACAAATGCCCTAGACATATATACACCCAAAGAACCCCTTAGACCTATACACCCCAAGAAGGGAAACCGAAGCAGCAATGGACGCGATAAAGAGACAGAGGCAATGGCCTTTCTGTATATATATATATATATATATATATATACATATATACATCCACGTGTACAGTCTCAGAGTTCACAATGTGTCTACTACATCAACGAGCTGCGATCTGTTTTTTTTTCTGCCTCTTCCCTTTTGCGGTGTATATACAGCTGAGGCCAGACGGACTGCCGATGACTTGCTTCCACCCACCTTGTTTCTCGTCATTTCCAAAGTTTCATCGTTCGCATATCCCATCTCCAGCATATATTGCTCGAAATGCTTTATAGGGTCACGCACTGCAAAGGCCGCCTTCTCGTGTGTGCAGCGGAGTTCGTCGGGATCAGCAAGCGAGTGGCCTCTGCAGCAGCCACCCCCAATAAACCCTAAACCCTAAACCCTAAACCCTAAACCCTAAACCCTAGATCCTAAATCCCAAGATGCAAGCTTTGGAGAGCAGAGAACGTATTCGATGTCACTCTAGCTACCCTTCTCACGCACCGGAATCTGTAGGTTAGAGCCTCTATGAGGGATGGCCCTTCTCCCCTACGTGCTCGTTCTATGGCTTGTCGTGCAGCTGTACGTACAGCTAAGACGTCCATACCATCAACCTCAACACTGGGGACGCCGAATGGGGGCCCCCTTTGATGGATTTCTTGCACAGCTGTGCTGCGCTGCGCCGCCATGCCGATAGCCCTGCAGGAGACACAAACTCGAGACACCTCATGTGTTGCCACTACGAACTCAGCACATATAATCTAATATCACTAGCAACAACAGGCTGTTTTACTTCATAGGATATGTGCTGATGGCTGGAAGACAGAAACGACAGGAACAAATATAACATCAAATAAGAATGCATGGGTTTATACATATATGACTGAACGCACATATCAACAATATCAACAATATCAACAATCTGAGGGAGAGAAGAAGAAATATAAGAAATGTGATATCTACCAGTTGTTGTTCTCAACTACGAAAATCACAGGCAGCTTCATCAACGCCGCCATGTTCATGGCTTCATAGAACTGTCCGATGTTGGTTGTGCCGTCGCCCATGAAACAGACAGTAACCTGCAACAGAGCTCACAGACTGAAGACGTTGACGATTTCTTCATATTCAACACACAATTACAATCCTTAAGAAAAAAAAAAGAAAAATATACACGTCAGTTGGCTGCAACCCATGGAGCGAGGCAGTGTATATACATGTATATATATATATATATATATATATATATATATATATATATATATATATATATATATATATATATATATATATATATATATAGCGGCATTCTGTTTGATGGGGCATAACTTGAACTTGAGAAACATAAATATCGAAATATCTGTACAAAAGCAACGAAATATGTATGAAATTAAACTATGCTTCATAAACATATATATATATATATATATATATATATATATATACATATAACATACCTGGTCCTTCTCACCTGGTAGCTCACGCGCGGCTACCCGTCTGTACAGCTGACTGAAAGCAACTCCTAATGCCACAGGTATTTGCTCTCCTATGAAAGCGAATCCTCCATAGAGATTCCATTCTTTTGAAAACATATGCATAGAACCCCCAAAGCCCTTTGAACAGCCTGTTTCCTTTCCAAATAACTCTGCAAAGACCTCACGAGGAGGTACCCCTTTGCTAGTTGCATGGACATGATCTCTATACGTAGAGGCAACAGCATCATCCTTACGTAACAGTTTTAATACACCCGTGCTCACAGCTTCCTGTCCAGTGTATAGATGAACGAATCCTGCAGTCTTTCCTCTATAGTATAACCGAGCGCATGCATCTTCTACATAACGACCGAGCAACATATCTTCATACAACATTTGTGCTACAACAGGAGATACGTTTTCTCTTCGACTCCGTAAATTTCCACGAATACTTCCCCGTACAAGACCACCCAAGCCATCCTCGTGAAAGATAGAAGCCCTGCTCTCATGTGCTGTATCTGCAGCTGATTGTCGTGTGGCTTGCGCTGCAGTTCCGCTGGAAACACCAGAAATGTCTTGAGAATCAGAAACTCGAGGGCTCTTGGCAGCCAAGAGAGAAGAGGTTAGAGGGGAGACAAGGGGAGAAACCTCCGAGACACCATCCAACCCAACAGTCTGCACCGATGACTGGGGATTCGTAAGTATGCGTGGAGTTGCTGTATGGAGTGCTGCATGTTGGTGTACACGTACACCCCATGAATCCACTTTACCCGGTACAAACGAAGAGAAAGAAGGACCCTGAGGACTCACAAATGCAGCAGGAGGGGGACTGGACCCTCGACCAGAGGCGAAATGGGCTCCACCCCCCAATATCCCCGCGACCGCATAGAGCAGCAACTTAACTGTCTTAGTCATTTTAAACAAATAATACTCAATTAAAATGGATTTACAGGATCAGAGAGGGACGAAAGAACACCCTCTGTGTACGAGGGCCTCTCGCGTCGTCCGTCCTGTGCTTGCCACTGCAGAGGCGGAGCCAAAGAAGCCTCAGTCCCGAATACAACAGGACATAAATTCAGAAAGAAACACCAAAACAAACAACATATTCATCTTTCAAAATCCTATATACTCTCTTCCATGCAGGGAAGCCGCCCTTCAAGCACGAGACGCTGCATGCTAGCTGCAGCGGTATCCCCCTAGAGCTGCTCTGTGGGCGTAGTCAGCCAGAAACACGAACCGTGAACAGAACAGCAACCATCAAGGTTGTTATATGTATATTTAACATTAAATTTAGATTCTGTTGAGTCGGATAGTGCCGACTTCCTTCGCGTATTCGCTCGGTCACGGGAGTATGTGGTATGTTGTGGGCTGCAAATGCGGCATGGTCTGTCTGAAGCTGAAGTATGTGTATTTCTACTTGCGTAGAGGCTGACTACTAAGAACCAAGTAAGTGTTTAACTATTTTCTATTGTGTTAGAGTGTAAACAGAAATGAGATTTGTGTACGTCTGCACGTGGGGGTGTCTGGTAGCAAGAGCTGCAGCATACGGCGGATGTAGCACAGTCAATCCGATGTTAGCACAGAACCATTTACGAGGCATTCACAGGAAGCATACAAGCAAGTAGAAGTGCTGGAATACTGTCTACAGAGATAATGGATACACCTAGAGGGATCATTTGCCTGTATTTGAAGCTGAGTTTCATCGTTGGTTGCAGCGAGGTGGGCTTGTGGCATGCTCTGCATGATGCTGGCTCTCATACCATACGCACTCAGAGGCCTCTTACGAAAGATCAAGCTAGTATTTATAAAGGCGGTGTACATGAGAGTCTACAACGCTAGACCTTGCAGCAAATGGGTAGTGACTGAGCGTGCATGTGGGGGCTGTCTTGCTGCACTAGCTGCAGGAAGGTGCGTTGCAGCCCATGTCAGACAAGCCTGTGTCCCCACCAGCTCCATATTCTTGGGATTATTGCATCCAGGAGGCTGGAGGGGAGGTCAGGAGGTAGCTGGTTTATGTGAAGTCTTCTTTAAAGTATTTGACTCCGTTGCAACTCATAACGGTCTTCCGCTACTATGGAAGACTCTGGTAATACCTGGGGCTTGCAGGTATGAGCATCTGCTTTCTCCAACTGTTTTCTTCAAGTATTTGTCTGTGTTGCAACCCACGGTGGTCCTCGGCTAAGAGTGACGGCTCTCGTTACACTTGGTAGTATTGCATGGTTCATCGGGTCAGATGCGAGCAACGAGCCTCACTCTGTGCAGGATAATGGATTAGGGTTTAGCACTAATCGCCAGCTAGGGCGGCTTATATAAGCAAATTCCGGTGTTGCTGGAGAAAAAGGACAGGAGGTGGCGCATGTGCATCACCTTCATGCCGCTCAACAAAATCGCGGTGATACGGAGGCTTCCGGTTCCCCGAATAGACCAGCTACATAACCTCTCACGCGGGGTTCAGCAGTCGATTCATCATCTGGGGTCTCTGGTGGGTTTCCGTAGATTCCCATACACCCAAACGATAGGCGTAAGACTGCACACTATACCCGCCCGTGCAAAATGCAGTACACCTGTGTGCTCTTGGGGCTCGTTAACGCGCCTGTCGCGCTGCAGCGATAGGTCAATCAAGACTTCTTGGGGCAAAATGAGGGACGGATGGTAATTTAGGTGGCTGATGTGCTTGTGTTCAGTCGCATTCTCTGGAAGAGTGTTTGTAGCACAGGCAGTGTCCTCTGCAACTACTACGGTAAAAACAACAGGGATTCCTAAAAGCGCAGAAGTGCTTGCTTTCCCTTTTAAAGCTTCTTAGGGTTCGTTTTTATACAGCAGGATTCGAATCAGATCCAGAGACAATAGAGGTAATTCGGACGTGCTAGCTACCTTCGAACTCGCCCGCGTACATCGAAAAATCATGGTACTTCTGGCACCTAACGTGCAATTCTATGGTCTGCCGTAATCTAATCACCTACAAATGGTTCAAGATAATAATATGGGCGACAAATTCAATTCCAGCGGTAATCTCTACATAATATAAATAATTAGTTGACTCCCTCCTCCTAACTCTTCGAAATTGTTAGGCACTCAACACCGCCCATTCCCCTTACTTTGGCGACAGCCAAAGAATGTGTTTGAGGGGCTCGCAGCTAGTCCCTCATAAGGAGTCAAACAGGGCGCATGCCTTATTTCCTTTTTACAAAGTGAAAAGTTCGAGCTACTCATTCTAGTCTGCAAACAATGCGAAAAAGGAGAGGAAAGCAGAGCCGGCGAGGTGCAAGACGAAATACATCTTCTGACAACATCATCTTTCCCCGCCACCCTATGAATCCGTGGAAGATTTTGTACGCCCTGCCGGTTTAGACGAACAGCAGCGCGATCATTCTGTGTCATTACGACAAGCCCTTCTTATTAAGGCAAGCGGAGTGCCTGTGGAGATGGAAGCCGCTTTAACTGGATTCTGCCTTTTCCTGGTGGATGGGCACGCACATCAAGCAAATGCAAAGCACGCCAACACACATACATAAGCACAAGCGTATGTGCATGCACGCATACACATACACGGACAAGCCCTGCCTGCAGGAGAGAGTTGTGGAGTTCTGGAGCTAAATGCCGTTATTTATCTGCTGTACACAAAATGGATCGTAGAAACTTCTCCCAAGCGTAGGCTTGCATAGGGAAACTACTGACGTATACGTCAACTCAGTAGTTCTATCAATATTCCTGGAAGTTATATCAAGTGTGTACCGTACATGGATTTTGCACATCCCTTCCTTCACTTCAAGAAGCAGTTGCTCGAGCTCCTGCGTTGCACTGAGATGTTCCAGTGAGTACTCCTTGATAGCTCCCTTGCACTCAATAAGTTCGCCACAGTCGTCAACACAGCTCTCCTTTGTTAGCGTAAAGTCCAACTCTACAGTTGAGTAGCATCGCCAAGCCTCGCCGTCAGCCGCCTTATTGCCAACGTCGCGACGGGCTAGCGCACTGACGCAGAAGTGAGGATTAACTAGACACGCGCGAGCAAATGCCTGCTGGCAAGAGGCATCCATAACTTTTTGAAGGATGCTTGGGGCTTCGGGAACCTGAAGAACCTGAAAAACATGTTGCAAGAGAGGCATCCTCAGGCATACAAGTGTGCAGCAATGACTCGAAAACCCACATCCCCAAGTGAAAAGCCCCCTGTTATGGCCCTTTCCCTGAGAGTGACAACGTCTAAGGTATATATATTTTGTATTCAACGATTGCGCTAGTCAGGCCATCGGCGTTGCGTTCACCCCACCTCGTCCCCAGCTGTTGGTGCATCATCGCCTGAAGGCAAGCACACAAAAGGCATATCCTCAGATAATGGACTTCAGAATCATCAATTATCATGAGGAGAAAAGGTACTAAGGACCGACCAACCCCACAAAGCAGCGCACGGAGCTCTGACACAGTTACGTACCTTTGACGAACACTCCGTCGGAAGCACCCAGCGCCAATAGCGCAGGCGCTACAAGATAAATTGACAAAGGTCTCATCTTCATTGCATTTATAAACAAACGAAAACACCTTTGGAGCAAAAAGCGTTGTGGGGAAGTTATGGCGCGTCCTCAGAAACAGTCGGCTTGCTTCCTGATGCCAACTAGCCAGCGATGCTCGAAGCAATGCCAGGCCAGATTGTTTGTTGGCTTACAGAAGAAGCCATAAAACGCGCAATATGAGTAAAAAACTTATTCGCTGGGAAGAATTCAATGACTACTCGAGCGGATCCTCCATCCTCAAAATCCGCAGTGGCTTCCTGCCTGGCGCTGCTGCCTAGTCGCCAGTTAGATACGGGCTGGCACACAGAGTTTTTTGCGGCACGTTTTCGAGTAAACGTTATCTTTGGAATTTAGATCTCATATAGTGAGTTAAATACTTTATTACTCTCCGGTTTAATACCATTAGTACTGGTCGGGCTCGTGCACCTCCGCCTGTGCCAGTAGTGCCTTTGGTCTTCTGGCTCTTCATTGATCTCTCTTCGGGAAGCAACTTCGCTGCTCGGATCTGCTTACGGGCCAGGGATCTGAATTCACGTTTTCTTTTTATTTAGTAAAGAAAGTGAATTATTTAGAAGCATCCACCGTGAGAGTGAAGCCACATGCAAAATCGAGTCGAATCGTCCTCGAACACGTCCCTATGAAGTGCCCTGGATTCGTGTGCGTGATATGGTGGTAATAAAGAGCCCACACACAGGCATTTGTGTGTGCATATTTCGCTTCCCTTTCATTGGAATCTTACTTATTGCCAATCTTCCAGGCTGGTGGCTTCAGATAAACACACCGCTGGCATGGCGTTGCGTAGTCAGAGCAAGCGAGAAGGAACAAGCTTCGCAGTGAAGTCTGTGGGAAATTCGATATAGGCATATTTGCTTACAGTGAACATTATCCCCTCAACGAGCAAATAAAGTTGACGATTTTAGCGATTCTTTCGTACAGCGGGCAGTAGGACCGTGCATACGAATATTGCCTCACTTGCACGGACGTTACTTCATCACAGCTTGCTTCAGTGATGAACAGATGATCAATAAGCGAATACGTAGCAGCTAATCAACTTACCAGCTGGCTAGATAGGGCCAGGGCGAGCGGTACACAGCTCCTGTGAAAAGGGCAACCTCATGTGCACAGTCCCAGCGTAGCATCCCACGTGAACTTCTGCCTTCGAAGCTTTATGCAGCTGTCTGGCTCCGTTAAGTTTATTCTGGAGCAGTTCACATGTCTTATTTTAACTGGTTAGTTGCCCTCTTATTGCCCATTATTGGCCATGACGGTATGACTTATCCTGAACCGTCCCAGTCTGGGAACGGGCAGCTCCTCAGCTAGACTCCTGCAGTAGGTGAAATTATCTAGCAGCTGGTACGGAACAGAGTACCCAGTAGAAGGCCCTACTTTACGAGTTCTGCATTCAAACACAGGGGCAGGGCTCTCTCCGGTGCTCACGTTGCCTACAAACTCCTACTGCTTTGTGGAAGTCAAAAGAGAGCTCTTTTGACTAGTAACCACTTTGCTTGCCTGTGGGTGTCCTTCGTACGGACTGGCAGATTTCGCTCAGCCCAAACTGCCGATGGCTTGCGTTTTTGAAGCGTCAGCAAGGCTTGGGCCCCACCAGAGACAACCACCAAAATGCCACACCCCTCAAACTTCCATTATGCAAAAGCACCATTGGCATTAGTAATTGAATTAGCCTGTTCAAGTCTTTTCTTCCTGAATAAATACTTTTGCCGACCAATACCTCTCTCCACACTTCTGAGCCCGCGGATATTATTGGAAGACGTTCTGCTTCAACCAGCACTGCAGGCATTTCCACGCTGGGAACGCTGCAAGGAGAGGGCAGGGGCTGACTATGCAATCGGCTACGGCGCTACAAGGCCGTAAGACTCAACCTCACAGGCGGGACAGGCGTGACAGAGTGGAAGAAAGCAAGGCTCTTCCAGGTGTTTCACATTCCAACTATTAGTTGCTAGGCCCCCGGGACAGGGTTATTCTGGTAGAGGAGGCTCATATGGGGAAAAAGTGAAACTGAGATGGGATGGATGTAAGACAGGGCTACTCCATACTCAGCCTCAAAACTACTCAGGCTCCACTGCAGAGTGGAAATTGACGGGATGCTCACTCAACGATTGTGCGGTGAATCATGAGGGATCCACCCGGCTAGAGATTTAAGCGTACCAATTGGCGAACTAGTTGCTGAGAGGGACCGAGATGAAATGTAAATCTTAGGAAGGTAAGCGTAAGAGTTACCCCCAAAGGTACTTCTCAAGGGGAAAATCGCCCGAAGAAAGTTTTCTGTACCTGGCAATGCAGGGGTACAAAGCGGGTTAGATTACTCTGGGCCTTCCTACGATGCCTGACGCACAGGGAGAAGTGGACGGATGGCACAAGCCAAAGATGAATTATGGTAGAAGAAGCGGACGGATGGCGCAAGCCAATGATGAATTATGGTAAAAGGATCACAAAAGCTTCAGTCCTACCTGCATAGCTACAACGGTAACAGAATTTCCATCTCTCCAGTAGCACCAGCACCCAACACGAATCCCGCTAGCAATACTTAATACCATCGAAGCACAGAGGTCTTTCCGGCCGCCTTCTCTCTGAAATGCCATTCAGCGAGCCCAATACTCTTTATTTGCCCTCATTACTATTCTTGGACTAGATATCTGTCTCTGTACTCGTCTCAAGAAATCTCGTGCATATCGCCAAGCTAGTGTCCTCACACTACGTTCACCATGTGATGTCGCTTCTCTCTCCCCTCGCATCCCTCACAAGCAGCCGATAAGACTCAAGGCCCTCAAGTTCCAAGAGAACAGAGTTATCTGGCTGGCTATTTTTCCTTTTCTTTTCGGCATGAGCTGCCTCGCTATGCTGCTGCAAGGCAGGCACCCCATCGTAGTTCCTCCGGCCTCCCACGAACAGTGGGCTTAAGGGTGATTTCTTGTCACCTATGCTTACCATGTCGAAATTGTTCCAAAACAAATGACATTTCCTTGTCTCAACCAGGGAAAAGAGGTAGGCTATACATCGTAGGACGCAGTCACAAGGGGATGCGCAACTTCTGTCCACAGGGCCAGCAGCACACAGATACCGTGGGAGGATGAATCATTCCTGCCCGGGGTACCGTGGTACCGTATGAATCAGTAACAAGAAAGCTAATGATTATTACTGTTTATTCACATATTAACATTTGTTTGCATATTGTGCTGAAGGTAGTGATTGTGCTAAAGGAGGTGATGCTTCTTCAGGACGAGGAGACGCCAGCTTAATCTTGAGAGCTCGATCTGTTGTTAACGGGCTCGAGTAACGCGGGCGCGCGTGGGTGTCCCCACCGCTTACTCCGGAACAACCAAAGCATCATATCATTTCCACTAAAAAGGGCATGCATTGGTTGAAGCAAACGCAAGTCAGTGGATCCTCGATGATGCCTGAGAAGCGAACCGCGCGCAGGTGACCTCAAAATTCAGGAGGGCTCAGTAGGCATCCTCTACTTTGTATCATCTGCGGCTGTTATAATGGGCTGTAATGTAAGTTGTATGCGCGACGAGGGACGCTTTCGTATGGGAGCGTACGGGGCCCATCCCACTGTAGCCATCACCGATCCTCCGAAACTTGGACGGGTCGAATGGGCAAAATCTACCACCGGTGAATTAACTATACTCACGAGGGCTGGCGTCCAGAGTTTTGACAAATGGATGCGTACAAAAGACTTCAAGATGATCATGCCCCCTTTGGCTCCCCATCCCAGAGTGCCGTTCTTCCCTGGAGGAGTGCCAGATGTCGATTCTCTAAGTAGAAGCTGCAACGTTATACCGGAGGGGCAGTTGAGGTTTCATGCAGCATCTCAGGCAGGAGGAGCATCCCTCTTTTGTTCTCCAAGGTATGAGGCACCTTTTATTGTGTATGAGACTGAACCGCTGGGTGATCGTGTGAAGCAAGGGCCGCATGCTCTTAGAACCATGTGCAGGGCCTTGTCATACATCTACAAGTGCGTTTTGCCTATCATACGGGCAACTTGAGTGTACTCCCAGCAAAGTAATTGCAGGTGTACGACGAGCTCAAGCTCGTGAATAGGGTTGTGAGGGCTTGCTAGGCGTATTCATGCAAACCTAATGTGGTGGACATTTCTCGTTTGCGAGAACATGATATACCACTTATATAGGAAGGTGGTATCAGAACCTTTTTACTATTCATCTGGCTTTCGAGTCGAGCTCGGATTTTCCACAATGGCAAGCTTCACACAGGGGGATGCAGTGACCTTGAGGCAAAATCACGGGCAGGCACGCACTAGGTAGTGCACACAGCAGAACATCAGCAAGCCTTAGTATGGGTAGTATGGGTTACTGGAACTGTCAGGGCTGGAGTAGTTACGCTTAGCCAGTAGAAGGCGAACAACGCAACAGATATATGCCAAGCATTTTCGGCAAATGAGCTTTAAATGGTAAACTGGTTATGACTGAAGTTCCAGCAAGCACAGGAATTCTAAACGGTGTAGGAGTGTTCGAACAGCGCAACTGAGATATGCTAGACACTTTTGTCCAATCGACTTCAAGTGGTGGACGGATTGCAGTTCCAGAAAGCACATGAGTTCTACATGGTGTGTGAGTGTTCTGCGTGGAAAACGAGAAGCAACTTCGCCAGTGGAATCTTGCACTGCACACAGTGATGGTTTGTGCTTCTCACCTAGCAGCGTATGCAATTGCAGCGATAATCCAACGTTTTGATACTTAAGCTTACGTACTTAATAACGAATGAGAACAGGGAAAGGCACTACGGCTTTGTCTTCGACGCTGCCCCTGCGCGGGGCTGGTGCGGCTGAGTGATGCCACGGGAAAGTGCCACTGGTGGGCATGCTCGTATGCCTGTTTGGGGGGTTACTATCTCACAGGGGCACCTAAAAGTGTCTATCGGTGCTGATGAAGCGTTGCTCAATGCAACGTGGGGGGTACAATTTCTTTCGCAGTTTTATTAAGATTCTGCAGTGAACCCTGGCAGAATCTACTCTATTCGAAATACATGAAATGGACAAAGGGCGACACGTCATGGCCAAGCTAACGCAATAGAGGACTTCTGTGGGGCTTCGACCAACCTGCGTCAAGCTTCTACACTTGAATGGTGCATTACCCCCAATTTCCTGCTAACCCTTTAGATTCCAGCCCATGCACACTGCACAGCACAGCACAGTGCATTGAAGCGAGAGTTGCAAAGACAAGCACCCGGCAGGACTAAGCCTGGCTTTTCACCCATTGCATTTGATAACTATTATGCAGTATGAAGACGAAGAGAACAATCAGTCAATAGTCGAGTGCCCGCAGTACAAAAGGTTACAGAGGCACGGCAGTTTCTGGGCAGAACCGAGGGACTTTCCGGATTCTTCAGGTGCATGTAAAGGATCTCTGGGACTCTGCTGATATGGAGCAGTCGAAAAGGCGCAGAAGCCTCCATTCCCTTAGTCTGTTAGTTCGTCCTTCATGCTGAAACTGTGAGGAAGAGAGTTTTTCCCCACTTCAGGCTGACACGAACAAGTTTTTCTGTTGCAAACATTACCACACGCAGCTGCAACAGCTGACGGAAATGGGGTATATGCTCGGAGTGGGCTTGTAAAGTGTAACTAGAGTTGTCGGTTAGCGAACACCGCTGGGGGCTGAAGTAATGCGGAGATGCTTTAAATATGAATGCCCCCAAAGCATCTCACTTCTTCTCCTTCAGGCCTCCATGTACACACGGAGCTGCAGCATGTGCAGAGGGCAGACAAATTGCCATGAGCTGCAGCACAGCTTGCTGCAACTCCTGCTGAAAGGCAACAGCAAATGCAAGCGTAACAAAGGTACATCCTGGTGCTTGCGCTAGCACAGGACACAACTGCTAAGCGCATACGTGACGCTCAGCCTTATCCTGAGGTGCGTGCGCAGATATAATGTCCAATATATTATTGAGTAACTCAATGTGCAGCAAGCTGTGGCTCTGAGGAACTGGCTAATTCCTCGCACACACATGGCTGGCTCGCACTGTGTGCTTAGCGGGATTGTAATTTCTGTAGCACTCTGCAAATTCCATATGCAGGGCATATCTCCTTAAACTTTCTCTTATTTTAGACATTTTAGCCCCCTACACATTCCAGTATCAAGCATAATGGCAGAGAGTTCATGGCCGCTGGCTGGGGGGGCTGGCAGTGGGGGACACTTCATCGACGAGTCCGCGGCTGGATCCTCGCTTGCTGAACACTGAAACGCCGTTCCACTATACCACACTGTTTGCAGCCAACAGAGAAATTTTCCTCCTCTGCTGTTAAGCATTTTGTATTCAAGGTATATTCATACCACATTTGTTGACAGTCAGGGTCTCGACTGCTGAATGTCTCGTTTTTGTTGGTTGCTACCGTCGAGCGGAAGCAGGCGGAGCGTCCCTGCTTACTCATAGAAAAGGGGCCATTTAAGGGCTGTTTTTACATAATAACCTGCGAACGTGACATCTGCAACGAATTTTTCCTTTCCCTTTATTTTTCCCCGAGGTTTTCGGCGTGGCTAGCTCTTCGCTCATGGTGCGAGGTCGCATCGAAGTGGAGCTGCGTTGCCAAAGGCCACCTCTTTTCCCTTAATCATCTTTCATTACTCCTTATAAATTCATATTCATTCACTCCCCAATTGGTTTCCTAAGAATGAAGGTCCCTTCGGCCCTAGGCTTCCTGGCGTGGGCCACTATCCAAGCGTCTGAAGCAATTCGTCGCGACACGAGCTTCTTAAGTAGGTCTCGTGAAGCTTTCTCCTGTTACATAGAGCATTAGACACCAACTGATGGAGCTTTAGCAGCTATACTAACTACCATATCTTCTTTGAATATCCTTGTTGTGTGCGCAGGCCTCTCCGCTGGACCAGTAAGTCGTTGCCACATCGGCTTCCTCATTGCTTGAATGCAGTGGGCATTTCGTGCTGGTCTAAATGTTGGGTATGCGGCGTTGTTGGCCTTGAATAGTGCGTCTCAGCGGTTATGACGCTACGCCTCACTCTTTACGCAGCACGTAGTAGCGAGCGACAGGGAGTATAATAATGTGGCGTGCTGCGTCTTCTGCAGGAAGAGCTTAATCAGGAGACGACGAGCTTTAAGTCGCTTCAAGATGCTCTGGACGATTATTGCCAGTCCGAGGCTCAAGCTGCATGCAAGAGCGGCTTGAGCAACTACTGTAATGCGAAAGTTTACGCAAGATACGACGGACAGAGGAACAATGCCAACAGCAAAGCATGGCGCTGTTATGCAGAAGAATCCCTTAACCTTGAGGCTTTTCGCTCAGGCTGCGTGGACAATTGTGGCAATCAGAAAATGTGCCTTGGCTCGTACAACGGCACATCGAGTACTTACCTGTCACGCAACAGCCAGTTGCAGAGCCGGGTGGATGAGTGGAAGTCCGTATATTGTGGCGCCCCGCCACCAACACTTCAGGAAGCATTGGATAGAAAGTGTGCTTCGTTTGGTGAAGAAGCATGCAATCAAGGACTATGGGCATACTGCGACGTTACATTGTACGCCCGTTACGACGTGGGAAATGCTTCACAAACGGCGCGGGATTGGCGTTGCTACACGCAGGATGCGCTTGACTTCGACATCTCCCGTGATGTCTGTGTAGACGACTGCGGGCACTTCACAACGTGCCATGGCGCAGTAAATGGTACCTCCAGTTCTCACCTGTCCCGTGGAAAGGAGATCGCGTCCGTTCTTCTTGCAGAAAAAGAGCATTACTGCAACACTGAAACAGACGTGCCAGAGACATCAGACAGCATCGAGTCCGATGAAGTGTCAGAGACAGCAACATCCCAGTCCGAACTGCAAAATGTCTTGGATCAGATTTGCGCTGAGGAGGGAAGGCGCGCGTGCAACCAAGGACTGAACGCCTACTGCGGCGCAAATATGTTCGCACGTCGCGACGTGGGAACTCAGCAACAGCAGACGAGGGAGTGGCGTTGCTATGCACAGGGTTCCCTTAATTTAGACAAATCTGGTGATGGCTGCGTTGATAATTGCGGAAATATCGTGTCGTGCCTTGGTGCAGTAGACGGTGCCTCCGTTACCCACCTGTCTAGGAATAGTCAGTTAGAGTCAGCTATTGCAGAAAACAAACGCGAATTCTGCCATACTGGATCGGAAGCAGCTGAGGCATCACAACAAGAGGAGCCTGCCCAGGTACCGGAGACAACAACGGAGCCACCAAGCCCCCCATCCAGAATGCAAGCTTTGTTGGACAGCTTTTGTGCCGAGGAGGGAAGACGTGCGTGCAACCAGGGACTGAGCGCCTACTGCGAGGCCCCTATGTTTGCCCGTCGTGATATTGGACTTTCGTCGCAGCAGAGCCGAGAGTGGCGTTGCTATGTACAGGGTTCGTTAAACTTCGGCAAATCCGGTGATGGCTGTGTGGACGACTGTGGCAATCTTATCTCGTGCTCTGGTGCGGTAGACGGCTCTTCTTCTACACACTTGTCTCGGAATAGTCAGTTAGAGTCAGCCATTGCAGCCAACAAGGTTGAATTCTGCAATACTGGATCGGAAACTCCTGAGGCGTCGAAGGAAGAGGAGCCTGCCGAGGCACCGGAGGCAACAACGGAGCCACCAAGCCCCCCATCCAGAATGCAAGCTTTGTTGGACAGCTTTTGTGCCGAGGAGGGAAGACGTGCGTGCAACCAGGGACTGAGCGCCTACTGCGACGCCCCTATGTTTGCCCGTCGTGATATTGGACTTTCGTCGCAGCAGAGCCGAGAGTGGCGTTGCTATGTACAGGGTTCGTTAAACTTCGGCAAATCCGGTGATGGCTGTGTGGACGACTGTGGCAATCTTATCTCGTGCTCTGGTGCGGTAGACGGCTCTTCTTCTACACACTTGTCTCGGAATAGTCAGTTAGAGTCAGCCATTGCAGCCAACAAGGTTGAATTCTGCAATACTGGATCGGAAACTCCTGAGGCATCGAAGGAAGAGGAGCCTGCCGAGGTACCGGAGGCAACAACGGAGCCACCAAGCCCCCCATCCAGAATGCAAGCTTTGTTGGACAGCTTTTGTGCCGAGGAGGGAAGGCGTGCGTGCAACCAGGGACTGAGCGCCTACTGCGAGGCCCCTATGTTTGCCCGTCGTGATATTGGACTTTCGTCGCAGCAGAGCCGAGAGTGGCGTTGCTATGTACAGGGTTCGTTAAACTTCGGCAAATCCGGTGATGGCTGTGTGGACGACTGTGGCAATCTTATCTCGTGCTCTGGTGCGGTAGACGGCTCTTCTTCTACGCACTTGTCTCGGAATAGTCAGTTAGAGTCAGCCATTGCAGCCAACAAGGTTGAATTCTGCAATACTGGATCGGAAACTCCTGAGGCGTCGAAGGAAGAGGAGCCTGCCGAGGCACCGGAGGCAACAACGGAGCCACCAAGCCCCCCATCCAGAATGCAAGCTTTGTTGGACAGCTTTTGTGCCGAGGAGGGAAGACGTGCGTGCAACCAGGGACTGAGCGCCTACTGCGAGGCCCCTATGTTTGCCCGTCGTGATATTGGACTTTCGTCGCAGCAGAGCCGAGAGTGGCGTTGCTATGTACAGGGTTCGTTAAACTTCGGCAAATCCGGTGATGGCTGTGTGGACGACTGTGGCAATCTTATCTCGTGCTCTGGTGCGGTAGACGGCTCTTCTTCTACGCACTTGTCTCGGAATAGTCAGTTAGAGTCAGCCATTGCAGCCAACAAGGTTGAATTCTGCAATACTGGATCGGAAACTCCTGAGGCGTCGAAGGAAGAGGAGCCTGCCGAGGCACCGGAGGCAACAACGGAGCCACCAAGCCCCCCATCCAGAATGCAAGCTTTGTTGGACAGCTTTTGTGCCGAGGAGGGAAGACGTGCGTGCAACCAGGGACTGAGCGCCTACTGCGAGGCCCCTATGTTTGCCCGTCGTGATATTGGACTTTCGTCGCAGCAGAGCCGAGAGTGGCGTTGCTATGTACAGGGTTCGTTAAACTTCGGCAAATCCGGTGATGGCTGTGTGGACGACTGTGGCAATCTTATCTCGTGCTCTGGTGCGGTAGACGGCTCTTCTTCTACGCACTTGTCTCGGAATAGTCAGTTAGAGTCAGCCATTGCAGCCAACAAGGTTGAATTCTGCAATACTGGATCGGAAACTCCTGAGGCGTCGAAGGAAGAGGAGCCTGCCGAGGCACCGGAGGCAACAACGGAGCCACCAAGCCCCCCATCCAGAATGCAAGCTTTGTTGGACAGCTTTTGTGCCGAGGAGGGAAGACGTGCGTGCAACCAGGGACTGAGCGCCTACTGCGAGGCCCCTATGTTTGCCCGTCGTGATATTGGACTTTCGTCGCAGCAGAGCCGAGAGTGGCGTTGCTATGTACAGGGTTCGTTAAACTTCGGCAAATCCGGTGATGGCTGTGTGGACGACTGTGGCAATCTTATCTCGTGTTCTGGTGCGGTAGACGGCTCTTCTTCTACGCACTTGTCTCGGAATAGTCAGTTAGAGTCAGCCATTGCAGCCAACAAGGTTGAATTCTGCAATACTGGATCGGAAACTCCTGAGGCGTCGAAGGAAGAGGAGCCTGCCGAGGCACCGGAGGCAACAACGGAGCCACCAAGCCCCCCATCCAGAATGCAAGCTTTGTTGGACAGCTTTTGTGCCGAGGAGGGAAGACGTGCGTGCAACCAGGGACTGAGCGCCTACTGCGAGGCCCCTATGTTTGCCCGTCGTGATATTGGACTTTCGTCGCAGCAGAGCCGAGAGTGGCGTTGCTATGTACAGGGTTCGTTAAACTTCGGCAAATCCGGTGATGGCTGTGTGGACGACTGTGGCAATCTTATCTCGTGCTCTGGTGCGGTAGACGGCTCTTCTTCTACACACTTGTCTCGGAATAGTCAGTTAGAGTCAGCCATTGCAGCCAACAAGGTTGAATTCTGCAATACTGGATCGGAAACTCCTGAGGCATCGAAGGAAGAGGAGCCTGCCGAGGCACCGGAGGCAACAACGGAGCCACCAAGCCCCCCATCCAGAATGCAAGCTTTGTTGGACAGCTTTTGTGCCGAGGAGGGAAGACGTGCGTGCAACCAGGGACTGAGCGCCTACTGCGAGGCCCCTATGTTTGCCCGTCGTGATATTGGACTTTCGTCGCAGCAGAGCCGAGAGTGGCGTTGCTATGTACAGGGTTCGTTAAACTTCGGCAAATCCGGTGATGGCTGTGTGGACGACTGTGGCAATCTTATCTCGTGCTCTGGTGCGGTAGACGGCTCTTCTTCTACACACTTGTCTCGGAATAGTCAGTTAGAGTCAGCCATTGCAGCCAACAAGGTTGAATTCTGCAATACTGGATCGGAAACTCCTGAGGCATCGAAGGAAGAGGAGCCTGCCGAGGCACCGGAGGCAACAACGGAGCCACCAAGCCCCTCATCCAAATTGCAAGCTTTGTTGGACAGCTTTTGTGCCGAGGAGGGAAAGCTTGCGTGCAAGCAGGGACTGAGCGCCTACTGCGAGGCCCCTATGTTTGCCCGTCGTGATATTGGACTTTCGTCGCAGCAGAGCCGAGAGTGGCGTTGCTATGTACAGGGTTCGTTAGACTTCGGCATATCCGGTGATGGCTGTGTGGACGATTGTGGAAACCTGGTGTCCTGCCTGGGTGCTGTAAACGGGAGCTCAAGTGTGCATCTCTCACGGGATTCAAAGGCTCAAGAAATTATTCAGAAGAATAAAACGGATACGTGCACCCAGAAAGAGGAAGGCCAAGAATCAAGTGGACGCCCAACCCCCGTCCCAGGGCCTGAGGGTCCTGAAGGAGCACCGAAGCCAGACGCTCCCAGCAAGGGACTGAAGGCTCCTCCAAAGGTAAGGCGAAATTGTGGTGGCCCTCGAAGACTTGAGCCCAGTGGCGTTTCCCAGTCTTTTATTGTTTAATAAGTGGTGCTTGTGCGTGTTTGCAGGTGCCAGGTGCTGGGCTATTACAAGATATGATTGACTCCCAGTGCATGGCGGCGATTGCCAAGCTGTGTGTATCTGACGACAGCATGTGCCAACACGCAGTAGCCCGCAAAAGCGGATCCGCATGGAGGTGTTATCCGTTGAGCGCACTGGATGACTCTCAGTCAAAAGATATTTGTATAGATGACTGTGGCCATGCATTAGCCTGCCCTGGCGTTCCAAAGGATGGAGATGCTAGCCACATAGGAACCACAGACCTAACTGGGCTAGTCAAGGAGCTGAGAGAAGCCACCTGCGAAATGAGAGTAAGTGCCGCTATCTAGTGTCCGTAATTTTACATGGGTCTGGTAATGCTATGCGAAAGTTCCGATAGTGCCCAGCTGTCCGTTAGTTTACCTGATGTGATCAGCAGCCAGCGTTGAGTGTGTGCTGTTGATCCTTTAGGAAGAGAAGAAGATGAGGTGGGTTAGAGAGCATGAGCAGTGACAGAACAATCGACTAACTGTAGGACGTGATCTACGAAGCCCAAGTCAATTCTTGAAAATCCTTTAAAATTCTAATTGTTCTGCTGGCTAAAGTACTGAACGTGTTCGTACATTTTGAAATGCAAAGCAACGCTATCCATGGCCTGGCAATTGACACCACATATTCGTATTAAATAACATCCCCACGCATAAGTTCTTTCGTCCCTTTTCACAGTCTCATCAGGAAGCTATGCGAGCAGTTAAAATATTCTTGCTGATTCGGATATTCCGCAATGCATACAACCATACGTCTCTCCCCTTCGGAATTTGCAAAGATGTGACTACACACAGCGCAAGCAGGCTATTTGCGTTGCAATGCCGCAATTCGGAGGCCCCTGCCTGCCCTTTGGGGCAGAACTCTCTGCAACACGCTTGGCTTCTGAAAGTGCAGTGTATGCAGTTTGTGCATGCCAACAGGCTGGCGTATGCCAACCAAATCATCATTGAGGGTAAATTGGCAATCTTTGGACTAAACATGCTTTTAAGCTGTCAACCAGCACCTTTGTGGAAGGTTGGTGGCTCTAAGAACAGTCACACGCCAATTACCATTAAATTTTGCAGGGGGCGTGATGTGCTGTTTTTTGCTGCGCCCCTGTGGTGTTTTCCCCAGTTGTGTAGCAGTGCTGTTTTCTCGTGCCTAAGTAGGTCCCACGTGCACAATAATTATTGGCCTTACTTTCAAATGGTAGAACGCTAGGGATTTGTAGTTTATTCATGCGCTTCTTCACCCGCCCTCCCCCCTCCCTGGATTCGCAAAGGCATATATCCCACTGGACGATTGCTCCACTCTGAACATCGTATTTCTTCTTTAGGGGGCAGCGTATTATCATGCATCGCGGTTACGATACGATGTGGGCTCTTGGGGGCCAATAACCGTTGACCAGTGCATGCGTACGCTCCGCTCTCGCACCGAACCACCGAATCAACTGAACAGCACATTACTGGCGAGTTCCATGCGCTCGACCTACGCCTCAAAATATTGCAAAATGCTGTTTTTGAAGGTTCGACCCACACCTCGCTTTCAGCCAGATAACCAATGGAGAACCAGACGTTGCTCCGGTGGCACACACGGGCCTCCAGTCCGGTTTTCCGTACAGAAGTTATCGACAAGCAAGCGGTGATGAAGGAAAAGCATTAGCATGGTAAGCTCAAGACACTGTGTTGCCAAAGGCAAACTACTAATGACCACGAGAGCGTTGTGCGCTGTGGTGTGGAACGTGGCAACTGATAGTATTATTAATGCCTGTGGGTAGAGCTTCTTGCCTGCGCATTTTACTGTGCCACTCCAGCTCAGAAATGTCCCCCACTGGTTTTCCCTTCAACTATGCTGGATTTTTCCTGCTTCATCACTTAAGATCAGCCAAGTTAAACTCAAACACTCTTCTCAGGATGCACCAATTTTGTGACTATAAAGGCACAAACGTATACTTCCTGTAGTCGTGCCCGATTACTCCCAACTGGGTTACAACCTCGAACCGCATTTACAGCGCAAACTCGTGTATGCACGCGCCCAGCATAACGCAAGGAATGCTGTAATCGTACTCGGCTGCCGGCTTAATGCCCCCGCGGGCAAGTTTTCTCCTGCGTGCTTGCGCATTTTGACCCCCTGGAACAGACGGCATATAAAGCAGAGTACCATAGGTGGGGCAGTTGTTGGTGTCCTGAACAGCAGATTTCTGTTGTTTGAATAGGAGAGCTATACAGCCCCTTCCGCGTGTGCAGCCTTCAGGTTGTGCCACGGTGAGGAAGTTCCCGCTCCTTCGCAGTTGCAAATGCAAGGTGAACGAAGCCTAGGGCTTGAGATCACTTTCTGTGCGTGCTGCCCTTGCCGTCTTGCCGAATTTGGTAAACAGCGTAATGCAACCCTTTCTGCTTCCTTTCATTAGTTACTGCCTTACAAAGCATGAAATCTGCAAGACTTTGCCGGCATTGCGCTCGTACTGTTTCTGTCTAGAAAACCAGGTTTCGGCCCACGCATGTATCCATCTTCTCAGCATTGTTTGGCCCGATGTACGCTACCGATTCCCAACCGTCTGGCCTGTGGCTTTGTAATGTGGTGGGAAAGACTAGCAGGGTAGGACAAAACGAGAAGTCACTACGGTCCCTATAAGGCCTGCTTTGAGCTTTTTGAAAGAAAGTTGCCGCCGCTAGAGGATCGTGTATACGTTGTGGTGCCACCCATTATTTCATGTAAAGTGTCTTCTACACACAAGCCATCGGTCAGACTCATGGAAACAATGTTCAATAGCCGTTAGCTAACCGTAAGAGCATTTAGGCGGCCTTACTAGTTCCCCATTGACGCAGAAACAACATGCTGTAGCCCCCTATGAAATCCGTCCACCGAACCAACGTAAAGTAAAACTTGGCGCTGTAGACGCCCCAGCGCACAAAAGGGGGTGAGGCGTCTTGGTGTATGGCTCCGCTCAGACGTAGTATGCGCCTGATTTACTGTTATTGTAAACCAACATTTGTACAGTTTCTCAGTAGCGCCCTCTTCTACATTTTTAAAACACCCCCCGCCTTGCAGCGTATCTTCAACGGCTCCCTGCCCTGCCTGGAAGGTTCCGCCAGCTCATTCGTGAGAAACGGCAATTACAGTCAAAGGCACGGAGGTGTGCTACATCGTTTCCAGCTGAAATTCATCCTCTTCAATAGGAAAATGCCGTTTGAGCCCCACAAGCGCCCTTCCTCCCCAGATTCTTTGAAAGAAAGGCACCACCGTGTTCTTCATGTTGTGCTTCTCACCAGCTGACAGTAGCGGTACCTAAGCACAGCATGCTCTTGCATGCCCCCTTGGCCGTGTTCTATCACAGCAAGCGTAAAACGTCTGCAACTTCGACAGAACTACGCCTCATGCATTAAGCGTACGGGTATGAACATGTACCGTGTGACTTTAGCGGGACATAGCAAATCAATGTGTATCACGCTTGTGCGGCCTTAGTCATTTTAAAAAGAGGATGCGCTTATACTTATTAGATGCTGCGCTTCAGCACTGCCACATCACTAATCTGCTTGTGTGGCCTTAGCCACTTTCAACAGAGCAAAAGCTTGGCCTCTTCATAAGCTACCTCCACACTGCTGTTTTACTATCAATCTTCTTGGCTAGGCGAAGCACTCTTGCGACCTACAACACAAGTACGTTAAAAACCCATTTTGAGGGCCAGCACTGTAGAAAGGCACGGAACCTATAGTATCAAGCCACAGCAGCGGACTATAGGACTAAGTGCAGCGCGGAAGGTCGCCTGTGCACAATGAATTAGGAAACCTGGGTGCGTAGGCACACAAAACGTCCAACATGCAAAGCTGCTGCGTTCCGCCTGATAACATCAGAGGAAGCAATTTCACGGAAAGCATTAAACAGGCAGCATGCAAGGATGGTACTATGCTCGGTCTATCCCCCAAAAGAGTACCAAAGCCTTAGGAACGCGACTGTTTTGATATTGCCTGGATGCTTCTACTCTCAGGTCTTGGGCGTTGCCTTCAAGGCCCGAAGGAATTCAGGAGGCGTGGGAGGCGCGCCACCCATCGTAATCACTAGCTCATCTCCGCTGCACCGTTGCGAGATACGGGGTGGCGAAAGATTCTCTTTGGCAGTGGGCGCTTCTACGCCGGATTCCATCTCCTCCTCCGCGTTGACTGGAAGTGTTGATGCGCCCGCATTTTTACCGCGACTTGAAGATGCAGGATGTCCATCCCCACCTAGCAGAACTAACTCTGGCGCCGAAGGCTCCGTGGAAGATGACTCAATTTCTGGTGGAGCAAGGACAACGCTTCTGTCGCAATCTTCGATAACAACCAAGCCGTTGGGGCCCATATCCGCCTAACACACAGAACATGGCCACAAAACCCGCGCAGTACACCTGTCCTCCCTGCCGGTCTTCTTTGCCGGGCAACTGCTTTGCCAGTCCCTCTTATGCAGGTCGGCAAACACACTCAGGATCGACGCAATCGCAAACAGTTGCTTACCAATGCTCTCTCAAAGAACTGTAACCGTCTAGAGAGGAAGTCGCTGATCCGCGTCAGAGTCGCATTCCGCTGAAACAACACAGGGATACAGGATCAATAAAAGCCTCTAAACATCTAAATCCCTTCCAGAAGCTAGACCCTTCAATCGAAAACCCCCAAAATAGAAGACCCGGTACAGGAGCAGTGAATCTCGGTAACCCCGGTTGTCCTTGCTGCTCAAGCATGAATACCCTTCCCTCACTTCTCCAGCTCTCCATCCCCCAAGCTCTAGCTTACAACTTCCAGTTCCTCATTTTTCTGTTGTGCTCGCTGGGCTTGCCGCTGCAGATTCGCCAAGCTGCGCGGGGTATCCTCCGATATTTCCTGCTCGCAGATGGAAGCACCACCCCAAAATTCTACTGGGCACCTTTGCAGGCCTTTTCAATGGCCTGGAAGTACGAATGCATGGGCTCACATGCAACCAGCACTGCGCTTACATCTCCCACAGCCTGAGTTCCTGCTTCTTTCGTCTCAAAGTGGCGGCTCAGGGCATCTGTCCCCGCGCCAGTTTCAGCGTTTAAGGGGATGGTCTTGAGCTTCTCCTGAGTCGCAATTGAAAATCGCATGGACCAGATTTCAGCGGGGTGCACGTCTGAAGCATGAGCGCAAATCTGCGAAGAAATAGTGGTAACGCTTATAAATGGCAAAGAAGGCAAGCACACCTCAGCTATTTGCAGAGCCTTCTTCAATGATTCACGTTCGGCAGTGGCAGTTGCTAAGTCAGCTTCCAGCCTCTGTACCCTCCGATTGCCTTCTGCTACCTCTGCACGCGCTGCCTCGAGTTGCTTCACATCCACAGTGTCCTGCAGCAGCTGCTGGAGGGCTTGCAGCTCCTCTTCCACACTCCGCAGTCGCAGGTCCTTCTGCTTGCTCGCTTCCTCCTGTCGCTCCAGCATCGCATTAACCTCTCCTAGCCTATCTCTCTGGCTCGCTACGTGTTCATCCAGCTGCTGCTGCAGCTGCCGTGCTAACTGCTCTTTCTCCACTACCTCTTGCCGCAACTGATACAACTCCTCCACCATCGCCGCCTGCACTTCGGCTTCGGGCGTGCTCCGCTGCTGCAGCACGTCCTCTCGTTGACGTTCTAGGTCTTCACAGCGCTGTTCCAACTTTTCCACATTTGCATTAGCTGCCGCAAGCTGTCTTTTCAGAAGAGCTGCCTCCTCTCGATCTTTTGCGAGGGCCTCTCGCTGAGCTTCATAAGCCTCTAACTGCTGCTGCTCTTCCAGTAGCAGCTGCTGCGCCTGTTGAAGCTGCTCGACTACTGCAGCATTTGCTGCGACCATTTTCGCGCTCTCTTCGTTCCACAGCTGCTCAAAGTGGCTTCGAAGCGCCTCTTGCTGCTCTTGCTGCTCCTGCTGCATGCGCTGTTGCAGCTGTTGCTGCTCCAGAGCGTGCTGCTCCCGTAGCTGCTGCATCAACAATGCGTGTTTCTCCTGTTGTTGCTGCAAAATCTGGTCACGCTCCTGTTGCAGCCTTTCCCTTTCTTCCAGTTCGAGCTGTTGCACGGCTGCCAATTGCTGCTGCAGATCCTCCTCGTGCTTCTGCTGCAGCAAAATCGGCTGTTGAAGCAGCTCCTCACGTGCTGCTTGGAGCAATCCCTGTTGAGTCTGCAACTGCGCCTCTAGCACCAGTACTCGTTCTTCCAGCTCGCTCTTCTCCCTTGCTGCCTGCTGTTGAGTTTCGTTGTAACCTTGCTCCAGGTTTTCGTGCTTCTTCCTTAATGCCTCGTGCTGTTCCATACGTTGTTGTGCATCACTTGTAGCTTCTTGAAGCTTTTGCTGTAGCGCGTTGCGTTCCGCCTCAAGTGAAGATTTAACGTCCCGCAACTGCTGGTTGAGTGACTCTACTCGAGCTTCAGCAGCAGCTTCGACTTCCTCCAGCCTCTGCCGTAGTGTATGCACTTCTCTTGTGAGCTCTTCTCGCTGCAGTCCACTTTGTTCCAAGAGCGAGCGTTCTTTTTCTGCTTGTTGCCGCAGTTGTTGCAGTTGCTCGTTCGCCGTGAGTTCCTGCTGCTGGAGTCTGCGCAGGAATTGTTCCGAATCCTCTTGCAGCCTCTGCGTCATGAGTTCGTGTTGTTCCTCCTGCTGGGCCAGTTGCTGCTGCAGCGCATCCACCTTCTGCTGCGCTCGCTCTACTTCATCTTGGCACGCAGATGTGATGCGTTGCTTCTCCTCCATCAGTTTCTGGTTCTGCTCTTCCTGCTGCTTGAGGACTCCAGCGTGTTCCTCAGCAAGTGCCTGGAATTCCATTGAGTGGAGTTGCTTCAGCCGCTCCAGCTCTGTCTTGTACTCTTCCTGCAGTTGTTGCTGCCTTTTCAATTGCTGATTTACCTCCAGCTGCAGTCGCTCTACCATGAACTCCCTTCCCAGAAGCTTCCGTTCCAGATCTGCAGCAAGCGGGCATGTATATAAGCACTGAAACGTGGGTTGCACTAGCAGGCGCTGCTGCAAATCAGGCCTCCATCCTTTTGAGCAGTGAAGCTACAGAGCACTAGCGCTGAAGCCCAAGCTTCATCCCCTGCCGCACGCAGGGCTGATGGCAACTGCATCCTACCTTCTTGCTGCTGGCGATGCTCCAATGCCTTTTCATGCTGCAGCTGTTGCATGGTCGAAATCCTATCCAAAGCATCCTGCTTCTCCTGCAGGGCGGCCTCCACCTGCTTCTGTTGTTCTTGCTGTTGGTGCTGCAGCTCGCATTGCAGTTGCTCGTGCGCGTGCACTGCACGTGCAACCTGGGGAAGCAAGGGAAAAGCCACAAGGAAGTCCGCAGCCACGCTTCTACACCTTTGCAGAACAGCAATACTTGTGTCAAAAGCTAGGTATGAAATTCAGTACTCCATCAACGGGCCAGCAGCAGGACGAGCAGTGTTCGCCAGCTGCTGGTATGCCACTACGCTCAATGCGACCTCCACCGCTTGGAAAAGGTCCCTAGCAGCTTGCACCCCAAAGTCCCTCTTTTCTTCCCTAGGGGATCAGCTCAACCGCCCCACCTGGCTCTTTGCCTCCTCCTGTGCGGCTTCGGCTGCTGCTCTAGCGGCAACTGCTGCTGCTTCTCGCTCAGTCGCAGCAGCAAGCCGTTCCTGTAGCTCCTCCAGAAGCGCCTTCTGCCGCTCTGTCTCCTGCTGCAGGCTTTCCAGTTGCTGCTGCGAAGCTGCAAGTTGATCCTGCCATACTGCCGACTGATGGAGCAACTCATTCACCCGTAGTTCATTTTCTTGCTGCGCCTGCTTGAGCAGCTCCTGGTTGCGCTGCAGCTCCTGCTGCGTGCTGTCTAGCTGCTGCTGCGCCTGCTGCCGTTTCTCGTAAGCCAGCGCGAGTTGTCCCTCCAAGTCCGCCGCTCGAGCACAGCTCTCCTCCATGCGTCTGCTGAGGTCATCGTGCATGCGCTTCAGGTTTGTCAGACTCTCCTGCTGCTCGATATGTGCTTCCTGCAACATCATCTGCTGCTGCAAGAACGGTTCGAGAGACCCATGCTGCTGCTGCAGCTGTGTGATAAACTGTACGACATCCGCGTCAAAGTGCATATCTTCCTCTTGCAGCTGTCTGTTTCGTTCCATTTGCTCCACTAACATCTGCGTCAGCTGCACACAACATGCCAGCAGCAACGGCACAACCGGCTAAGAGAGGGGATCTAGGTTATGGCATTGCTGGAATCACACCAGCTGTGCTTCATCGCAGCGCCAAAGCCAAGGATAGCGGCAGAGGCCGCAAAACAACAAGAAACACTGTTACAAGGTGATGATAGGGGCCACACGCGCAACTGCCAGCAGTCGTTCAGATAAATATGGCAGCCCCGCCACCGACGTTTGTCCGGCTGCGTCTAACTGTAAGGGAAGAATCTGTGGGCTTACAGCAGACACTGCACCCTGGGCCTCTTCTAATGCTGCCTCTGCATCGGACACAGCACTGCACGTCGGCGAAGGCTGTGGTTCCGAATCGTCACCCATGGGAGACGGGAACTCGGCAGCGGCAGCTCCTAGCGCATCCTGAAGAAGCTCTGCCGCCCTTTGCCGTTCCACCACAGGGCCCTCCCCGGTCAAAATCTGTTCAGTCACTTGCTGTATGCTTGCAGTGAGGCAGGCATTGCGAGAGCGCAACACCCCCACCTGCTGCTGCAGTGCTGCCAGCTGACGCAAGGTCTCTGCGCTGCTCTTCTCCAGGTCCTGCACTGCACGTGCAAATCCAGGAAGGATGTCCTCCATGAACAGGCCTTGTTGCAGCAGCTGCTGCTGCCCCTGGTATTGCTGCTGGCCCAGGATCTGGAGCTGTTCCTCACGCCTCTGCGGGTCATCATGCTCCGACAGCTGGTGCTGTTGTTCCTGTTGCTCCTCCAGCAGCAGATGCTCCTCTCCTTGCTGAAGAGATGCTGCAGGGGAGACCGAGGAACCCCAAACCTCCGAAGGCGGGTGGTGGGAGCTTGGCTTCTCTGGCGCCTCGCCCGTCTGCAACGAACCGGCGCTGCGCAGTCTGGTATCAGCAGGAACAGGAGCAGCAACAGCAAGAGGGGTAGCAGCATCAACAGCAGCAGCTTCTGCTGCTGCCGTCGCACTTTGCGGAGAAGACGGCGGGCTGTTCGTGGAGTGTAGAGTGGCCCGGCCATCTGCTTCGCTCCTCGCATTGCCATCCGACTTCGGCGAAGCGCCCGTGCTGCAGCTGCTGCTGCTTGAGCCACTAGGGTCCGGCAACGCTAAGGCTTCATGCTGTAGCGGCTGCTCGACACACTGCTGTTGTTGCTGCTGCTCCTGCTGCGCCTGCTGCTGCTGATGCTGCGGTTCCACCTGCTGCTCTTGCTGTTGCTCGCCCCAGGGAGAAACGACTCCTTGACCGGCAGTCGAAGACCGCTCTTCGGAACCCTGCTGATGCAAGGGGACGGCAACCTTTTGCTGAAAGGCTGGGGCGTCTTCAATTGAGCTGCCCCCAGTTTCTTTGCGTTGATATTCCGCTACAGCCTCAGCTGTATACGGGGCTACCGCTGTAGCAACAACGTCAGCTGGCTGCATATAAGGCTCAGGCGAAGGAGTAGCAGATGCGCCCCCCTTAAGCACCAGTTGCTGCTGCTGCCTGGGAGGCTCGCCAGGGACGCCCTCAGCCAGGGCGCTGTTCTGGTCCTGCGGATGCATCGGCGCTGTTAATCTATAGCTGTCCTCTTCCGTTTCTTGTTGATGGTCCTCTTGCTCTTGCTGCTGCTCCAGCGCCTGCTGGTGCACGAGATCCCGATGCTGCGGGTTGTGAACAAGTGGGAAAGTCACATCTGAATGTGCCTTCTGTTCTCCAACAGTTGCATCCACCCCATTTATCGGGGAACCCTGAGCCTGTTCCAGCTGCTGCTGCTGCTCTACAGTGGAAACCAGTGGATTCGCTTCACCTTCGGGAGGGGAAGGGGCGCCGGTGGAACACTGGGCTGAAGCGGTTGCAAGCACGGGTGGCCGCTTGAGTGGCTCAATGTTTTCTGTTGGGAGATCCCTCACTGCTGCCGTTTGCTGCTGTCTCTCAAGCTGCTGCTGCGGCCCCTCATGCTGCTGCTGCTCCTCCTCTGCCGTAGTCCAGCCGGGGCCTTCATAGAGCGGCGGCTCCGAAGCTGCGGCGCGCACGCGGCAGCCTTCCTTGTCTTCGCTGCCTTTAGCCGCTGTGTCCTCTGATGCAAATTCACCTGCTGCTGTCTCGTGCGAGCTGCTATCAGCAGGTGGAGGCCCTTGCTCGCTCCCTTCTGTCTGCTGCTGCTGTGATGCATGGGGCTGCTGCGGCAGCCTATAGGGAGGCATCACAAAGGTGAGGGGTCGCTTCGTGGTCTCCTTGCTCGCGCTGCTCTTCGTCGCTAAGCCTGGCGTGGCAGTGTACAGACTCGCAGCGCCACGGGCCCTGCAGCAACAAAGATACCAGGCTGGGGGTTGCGTCGTTTCCACCGGAAGAGTCATGGTAGCAGGCAGATAGATAGATAATAAGAACACACCAATCCGTCTAATATGTTATCCTCACCTCATTCGTCTAATGCCGCCCGCAGGGGCTGCAGCCTTGTCAAGCGGCTGTCCTCCCGTCGCTGCAACTGCAGCAGGCGGAGGCGGGGGAGTATCTTGCTGCTGAACAAGGTGTTCTTCGCCTCGGATGAGCCATCGTTTGAGTTCTTTGTTGTAGTAAAACTGGTTCTCCTCCCCCAGCTAAACAAAGGAAATACACTCACACTCCATAGAGGAGGCTGCAGCTGTGGGGTCCCCTGCAGCTCCCTCATGTATCTATGGCTGCTGCATGCCCACAGAATCGAAGGGCTACAACTTACATGCGCATGCGTTGCCTTTCCTTCGCCCTCCCCTTCATCGCCACCCCTTCGGAACAAACGCCAGATGCCTACAGAAGCTCACAACACACAGCAAGTCGATCCGTTGAGGCCCAGAGGCCTGAAGGGGCGGCCTTCGTTGCTATGGGGGGGCGCATTCCACTGCTCAAGCACCTGTAGACATCGCCAGAGCTCCTCAGAGCACTAACAGGCCTGGTGGCTTCGCAGTTCAACTGTTGGGGCGTCAGTCGGCAACGCCGCATTAGCTGGACGAGAACCTCCGCGGGGAGCCGTCGTATGTGTCTCTGCCGTTCCTGCTGGAGCCCGAAGGCCGCCTCGAAGCGGCCACAACGCACGTCGCAGCTCTGAAGGCGACAGGCTGCTATCACTCTCCGCTGTTGCTGCTGCTGCGGCTGCCGCTGCTGCAGCTGCGGCCGCGCCGCCTGTCTCTTGTGTGAAGTTACACCGGCAGGTTATCTTCTGAATAGTCTCTTAATAAGCAGCGGGAAAGGTATCCAGATAGTCACGCGAAGTAGTGAAAGCTGGCGCGCCTCTCCCGCTGCATGTACCCTAGGGCCGCCGAGAGCTGGGCATTAGACGCTCCCCCAGGGGTTCAAAAGAGCCCTCACGTCATACACAAGATTAAAATCGGGATTGAGGTGGAGTTAAACTCCGTGCATCCCGTAAGGTGAATACACTCCTCCCGAAATGCAGATTTTGCTGAGTCGTTAGTTGAACTTCTCACCGCCGTTGCGCCGCCGTCGCCTGAAGTGTGAGTCGTCATAGGTAGATGTCTGCTGCATACTTTGCAAGCAGTTTTACATTTTCATAAAAAATACTTTAAAGAACGGAAGCCCTTGGCATGCATTGCTTCTGGTTCGGACGTCCCACTGTGGCAGCCGGAAGTCGCACGAGCAAAGGGGCTGCTGACTTACGGAGACAGAATGTTAGGAAAAAAATTGATGAACCGATATCGATAGGGGATTTAAAGATATTTCCTTTAGGTGACACGCAGAAGTGGTTTATGTTGGTTTCGTACCGTGTCCTGCTCACAATGCCTGCCTTTAGAGCGCTTTAGCCTTCAACTGGGCCAAAGACAGACCAAAGCCATAAGGTTAAGACTAGCAAGATCACTGGGCAGTTTACAAAGATTTCTCTATCTGTATTTCGAAATGCGGATACCACTGGCTTTTAACTTCGTCTAGGGTTTGCTCGCTATGGATATTTACAAGGTCGAGCAACTGTTGTGCTTCGAGGCGGAAGGCTCTAAGCACAACAGTTTGTTCTTCTGGCTTTGCCAACTGCCCTTTTGGGGGGAGAGAAAAGTACCAGGAAGGACAAAGGCTTCGAGAGTGGCAAAGTGAGTTGAACTGATAATCGGTGATGATCAGGCAGTAGGCGGGTTAGGTAGACGAATTGAGACCGGCTACCAAAGCCTGCTGATGCTTAGTCAGCAAGAATACGTGATGAAGGCATAGTGCTGCCATCACGTATATGTGGAAGGGCTTGAACTTCCATTCACTATCGGAACGCAGCGTGACAACTGCCACCGAGTAGCTTCCCGTTGTGCAACTGGCTGCTCATTTTGTCCGAATACGCGCTTTCCTGCACATATTTTTCTTGTGCAGCCTCTTTATCAAGAAGAGAGAGGCACCTAACCCAGCGCTCTCTGGACAATGCACCGTGACAATCTGCAACAGTCTCGTAAGGCTCTTGTAGTATTCGTGTTCGATAAAATGCTTTTGAGGCGGATATGGCCACTTCGGACTAAAGAACGTTCGTATTTTAGCTTTAAAGTGCAGACACTTACAACTGAGTGAGGTGGGTGAAAGCACTGCAGTATATTTAATGTGCTTGGAAACACAGCTACGGCCGCTGTCGCTTCACCACCCAGCCCAAGCGTCATCCCACACAACACCCAACGGTAAGGTCTATGTTAAATTGGGATAGTTGTTGACAGCTCCAGAGTGCATTTCCCACCGCAATGCATTAATTGACGCATGCCCCTCAGCTAGCTAGGTGTGGCAAGGTATGGACAGACGTGTTACTCGCTCTACGCCGTCAAATCCTCGTGTGGGGCTTTGAGAAACAGTTGGTGATGGGACACAAATGGTAACAGGACAGCTCGAACGAGGCCTCAGACAAGGCCATCGGATTCCGCAGCTCTGCATCACGGTTAATTTAGTTCCATTTACATGCAACACACGCGCTAAGAAGGTTCTTTGCCGAAATGGCGTCGCTTCGCAGCTTTATTTACTCCCCGGCCATGTATAGAGCTAAGAGGCATGCAAAACGAGGCAGAGGGAAGAAGGTCACAACTAACTGAAGACGCTGCGGCTCTGCTGTAGATGAGCTTCTTACTACATACTGGCGCTACAAGGAAACGCTTACAACGCAAACCCTCGCAACGAAAGCCAAAGTTCTTGTCTCCCGGCAAGAGCTTAAGGACCTGTATATACTTGAAATGGTAGGGGGCCTGAAGGGCCCGCTCCCCAAATACGCGGAAATAGAGCAAAGTCACTCCCCGCTTTTTGTAGTATGGGGTTGTTCACATACACTGGCACAAGCTGTCAGAGTCGGAATCGACTGACTCTTGTGTAACCACACTGGTGCAGCTTCGTTCCAAAGTATTGGCCCAGTCATGTAAGTTGGACCAGCCATGTCTTTGGAGCCTGCAGCGTTCAAAGGAGCTAGTGCAGACCTCAAAATACCCAAAATTTTGCACCGTGCTGTCGGGGCGTCCACCTGAGCTGATGCTCCCACCTAGCTTTGCTGGTGCAAGGAGCAGCACCATAAGGCCTCTATGGGATCACTGACGTTATAAATTTTAATCAAAAATGGAACGGATCATGCATGTAGTTGAAGTGGCCATCCGTAACACTGCTATTCGCATGGGGGAAGTGCGCCTTCTCTGATAAGTGCATTCCTTCGTAGACCTGTACTCAGTTTTCTCAGAACTAAAAGAGCCAAGGTGAAGGTTTTACAATGCTTCCCTTATGCGGACGATTCCTCCGGCCGTCCCAGTGATGATTTCGTTAGGCCCAATCTGAGTGGCAGCATACACCGAGTTGCTCATCGGACCCACTCCGATGTTGTAGTGGAACTTGCTGACCCCCGTCCACCAGTCGAGGGCCTCAAGGGTCCACATGCCTCTCAGCGGAGCAGCGTCGCCACCAAGAGGGCAGCGTTTGCCCACACCGTACATCAGCTGCGACTTTGCGCTCATTGCGGGGATTCCGTTGGGGATTGAAACATCCTTGTTCACCCACACAGAGCGGATTTTCTTGGTGTCCGGGTCATACTCGAACTGCTCAACGCCCTTGGGGGCGTCCCCAACGATGACGGGGAACGCTGCTGCAACGGTATCGTTCCACCGCGTCCATGTGCTGCCTGAAGAACTGAGGCCTGCGAGAAATGTCGTGGGGCTTCCCAGGTAGTGTAAGAAGCTGGTAGACATTCTTGTTTCTTCTGTAGGCTGGTTATTTACAACTGCCATGCGCCAGCCATGAACCAAAACAGACTGCTCGCTCGCCGTCTCCTTAGCATTGGGATCCCCAAAAGTAATGGGGTGTCGAGCTTCCACCTTACCCGTACGCGCGTCCATAACTACGAGGTTCATGAGCTTGGCACTGTCGGTAATAACAACGTAGCGACGATCAGCAGTGCCCATAAGCGTAGGCGTGCTGCCCGAGCCCTCGCCAAGGCGCACTGGTGCGGTTCCCCCTAGAGCTGGTTCTAGATCGTACGGCTCTTCCCAAGCTATAATAAGCTTTTCCCCGTCCCATTCAGCCTTATGCATGTACTTCGAAGACACCACATAAATACCGCCTTGGTCGTCGCAAGCAATGTTATTTGACACTTCAATATCTTCAGAAGGAGTGGAAGAGCCATTTGGTGGACCCGAAACACCGTTTGGAGTCAACGTTTTATCCGTCTTAGCTGGGGAATTCTCACGCTTTGCAGCCCCCAGCATCACGCTGGCAAGTGCCTTGCGAAATCCGCCATTCTTCACGTCACGATTCAATATTCCCAGCCGCCCGATGTCAGTGACCTGCACAAGGACAATGCATGCGCATCAGATGCTGCAATGGGATTTGTTAAGGCTCATTACACAGTTAATTGTTCTAACCAAAAGAATTGATGCTAGTGCTCCCGACTGCAGAGGCGCCTAGCTGCTCCTATGTCAATTGCTGTCACTCGCGTCGCAGTGGTAGCGAGAGGGATGCGCTGCTCCTATTCTATTCTGCTTGAACAATTTTACAGGTGGCGGTGACATCTAGTATCTAGACCCCGGGTTGCAGCGCCCTGAAACAACGTGGCACGCCATGGACACGCAACTAGGGTGAGGTATAGTACGTCCGAGGTACCCAAGCAATGTGGCCGTCATGGGTCATGCAGAGGGCTCGGAAAACTTCTTGAGGACGGGGTGCCTCCGCTTTGAGGCCCAGAAGGCCTGACTGAAGGGTAAAGGTCTCAGGGTGCATCATAATACGATCCCCATTGGAGTTGGGTACGTCGTAGTAGGCCTCCAAGCGTTTCCCAGTCGAAACGACGAACACGTTCTAGGAGATGCACACACAGTACAGAATTTCGCTAGCACATTCTGCAGAGCATCCCTGTGCATCTTTGCAAATTTGCTTTTCATGAGCTGTCAGTGCAGATCCATCGGGTCACATTCTGGCACCCAAGGTGCACGAGGCGTCCGTATCCCTGTCTCTATCCACTTCGTGCACATATCGGGCTAGCCGACCATCTGCACCCGTTGTTTTCCCCTGGGAAATGCATCTTACCTCTTGCGTGAGGAGCGCATAAGCCCCATGAAACTTGTCCTCCATGATCGTCTCCACTCTCTTTCGCACGAAGTCCACAACCGCCAATGTGGTCTTGGTCCGTGCAACTTTAAAAATGGTGGTCCAGCTGCTTCCCCAAAGATACTTCTGGTCTGCTGTGTAAAACAGTGTGATTGGATTCGAAGTTACCATCGCCCGGTTCAAAAAGTTGTGGGTCAAACGACGGGTTCCATCTGGGCCTGGTAGCGTCGTGCTACCCTGTGCACGCAGCGACAGAAGCAGCAGCACCGACGCCAGTAGTAGTAGCAACAGGTGCGGTGCGTCACCGTAGGCAATCCTACAGTCAATACGGTGAAGAGCAAGAATAAAATCTCAGCTCTGTCCACAAGAGCTGTTCGACCAAAATTCGCCCCCACTTACTTGGGCGGCACTGTTCCTATGGGGGATTGGCCATGGGCTGTTGGCGAGGCCGTTGTTGGGGGACGGGTTGTTGGTTGAAGGAAGATACCAGGAGGGACGGATTGAGCTGTACTCCGGCGAAGAGAATTCGTTGATAACGGTGGCAGGCAGACCGTGACCGCTGTTGATACGCTCGATAAGCTGCTCTATGGGGTCGGTGTTTCCCGCAGCGCCTGCATTATCCTGAAGGAAAGGTGGCATGTAAGGCAGTGGAGGGAATCCATGAAGTCCCAGCGCCTCGTTCACATCGCGAAGCCGACGGTCTGGCGCGTAACGATGTTTACTGGTTTCACGCGTTGCGGTGTCCCCTTGTTGCTCCAAATGGGTAGTCCCTGGCTAAAGCGAAACACAAATCAGACAATTTTCACGAGAACTAGTCATGGGTAAAACAATGGTACGAGCATCCCTACTTGAACTCAGCATGGCTAGTGCAGGGAGCGATAGCTGCCGTGTTAGATCACCGGTCCCAATTCTTCCCTGAGCTTTTGGTCGGCGGCTTCATCCCCAAAGAGAGCAGAAACAATCGTGAACTTCCGGTTGGAGAATCCTGTGGTTCTCCGTTGAAGATAATCCGTCAGTGACTGGCGTGGAAGCCTAAGACTGGAGAGGAGCTCTAATGTGTTGGCAGAGTCCAGCAGAGACATATCTCCCTGCTTGGGGAGGAGAGACAGAGCCTCCGTTGCTGCTGAAGATCCACGGTCGCCTCTCAAAAGGTTCGTCGAGGGGCCCAACGCTGACTGAAGGTTTAAAGCGTCAAGCGGGCGAAATAGCGCGCTCAGGAGCGAGGCACCAGCGGCCCCCTCTGCGTGGCCCAAAGCTGACACACTGCCCACAGCGAGGCAGCAAACGAACCTGAAAATCCTCATTCTCTCCAGAGGCCTCAAGAAATAACCCCAAGGAATAGCGGGAAATCACACGGCGAGCACCACTGCACAACCTGTCACCCTCAGGGTTCCTTTTGCCACTGGAACCGGGTGCTCTGCAAATGCAGACTATAAAGCGGTGTCCTAAAGGGAGAATACTCGCCGATGCACAAATAACTGTTTGAAAAAGGCGCACAAACACACCCCCACGAGGGACGTGCAGTAGAGTGGCGGGGAGTCGTGAGTGACCCCGCACGGTCAATTCTCGTTACCTGCGGCGCGTCGCCTCCCTCGAGGGTCCACGGTCTCACCAGAGAGGGGTTTCCATCACACCTTTATGCAGTTCATATGTTTTACGCATGTGAAGTAATGCAGAAACTACCCAAATACGGAAACAAATGACCCCTTTACACAGCCCCAGACGCCTGCTGCCCTGCCAGGTGGCGGTAGCAAGCGCAAGAAGCCACCTGGTGAGCGCTGACCAGCGGACAGCGGGGTGGATAGGCGAACCAGAGCTTTGTGTATGTCCCTCCGTTTCATGTCTTTTTCTTATTCAAAACTTATTCGCGTTTTAGAGAGTCACTGCCCATTTCGTTCTGTTCTAGGCTTAGGCATCAATTTTTAACATACCATGCCGGGCTGGTCACATGAGACGCTGCCCTGAGCTAAACTGGTGCTTGAACTCTAACCTTCCAGGCATTAAGCCCTCAATAGTGCATTGACCGGCAGTAATACTGAGAGTAGTGGGGAGGTATGCGGGTTTTTGCATCTGGGGCCTCGGCCTTTTGAGCGCCTTTCAAATTAAGGGGTCACCTGCTGTGCCGGAACGTCTGTACTGTTTAGTTGAGTTACTCTGCAAGCCCCACCAGTGCAAGATACTGCGCGATCTAAAAGGTATTGTGGTATGTTCCATCGGACTATTACCCAAATATTTCGCACTGGCTTGCCGCACTGGCTGCCTGCGTTGCACTGCGAGATGGCGTTGGCATTCCTTCAGAAGAGTGCACGTATTGCGTTGCTCTTATGTCAGTGAAGAGCATGAGGGTCGTCTACCAGAGATATTAGATAGCTTGCAAATCAATAGTGTTGCCACCGACAGGTTCTTACCACGTTGTGCGTGGAAACCGATGCATTATCCTTTTTCCATCCCCCTACGCGCCTGAGGAGGTAACAGCCGCTATTTTGCCTGTAATTATATGAAGTTATGGACGATTTTGGGCGGGTTTTTCCTATTAAAACTTCCCTGGCCTGTAGCTAATGCGAAAGACGCCACATTTTGGAGTGAAGACATGGACCCCCAAACAGGGTTTCAAACCAGCCTGCTTTTGTGCGGCTTCCCCCCTCCTGCAAGCAAAATTCAATTACCTTTATCAACACAGTCATGCCAAGGATTGCTGTTGGAGGACAAAAGACCGGCAAATGTAAAGAGATGCCCCACCTTCGGGGCCCGCGGAGAGAGAGCCTTTTGCTGTAGGACAACTCTGAAGCTGTCAATTGAATAAGGGTACGCGTCATGAGCTGCGTGCTCTTGCCTCATAGCCCCTTATCCTTCCTGAAACATTTGCATCATCGGATGTTTTTGCCATGGTACCTGCCCTCAGAAGTGGCTCCTAATTGATTCAGGAGAAGCTTAGTGAAGCGGCACGAAAGTGATGGCAACAGTGCAAATAGCAGCACCGTTAGGCCCAAAACTGTTTTTGTTACCGCGTATGCCAACTGCCGGGGCAAAAGTAAATATTTAGTAGTTGACTACGGCAGTATGCTTGCACAAATTGAAAGAGAACCTCCGGGATGTTTACATTCAGGCTTACCTTCGCTGCACAATCTGCAATGGGATATGCCACACCCCAAGGGAGCCGCCTCCTCTCCCCCAGGCCGGCGCCTTGGTGCTGCGTTGCGGTACCTTGGACACCTGGAGAAAGGAGAGTAGGAAAGCAGTTTTGCAGGGGACGGCTGAAGCGAAGGCTTTGGCTTTACTGCAGCTCACGAAGGACCGTCCTAGGCCAACCCCTATGGCTCTAGCTGTAAAGGTCCCGTGGGTGGATGCCGTCTTAAAGAATGTACGTTTACTAGCTGAGGCCCCACGAAGTGGCCGTACGATGCGCCGCCATACATGTGTACATATGATCGGGGTAACGTAGCTATGCTGTGATGCTGCCTGTTTGGGACGAGGTGCAGCAACACTTGCTGAGACACAGTGTTGAAGCCTTCAGTCTTAAGCGAGGCCCGTTGCCTACTGCAATAGAGTGAAGGGATTGATATAATAAAATTCCGCCCCAACAGCTAACCACGCATCCAGGTGGCCTGGGCATAAAGGTACAAGGGCTCGGCGCTGACGCGGATAGGAGCGGGTCATCATGAGTTGCAGCACAGCTTGCTGCAATATATTACTCAAACCTACATGCCAGCATGCCCAAACACCCTTTATGATGGAGGCAGCAGTACAGTAGACAACTATTAAACACTTTCTTGGCCTTTAGTAGCCAGCCTGCAACCCAAGTACCAAGGCATACACCAGCTTCAGCCAGAGGGTACCGCACCCCATCCCAAGCTGTAGTGGAATAAAGCTCACAGGCCCCTAACTTCCGTTAAATGCGCATTAAAAAAATGTACCATCACCCTTCGTGTGAGGTGCTCTGTGCTATGTGCGAGGGATGGAGGCCCGCTTTAGTGCAGCCGTCCTATCCTGAACGGAGCCCATCATGAGTTGCAGCACACCTCGCTACAACTCCTGTTACAAAGCATTTGCACACTCAAACATATAAACGAGATTTAAGCACATTTTTGGACCTCTGCAGTCAACCTGCGCGCACGTAGATATGCTTTCATCAATCCAAGAGACCATGCTGCGCGGAAGCGCTTCCTCTGGCTAAATTGCACAAGCCCTCGTCTACCGAACACCATACCAAGGGATATCAGCTCCAAACACAAGTACAAGTGCAAATACATGCCTCAACTTCAGACTAAACATGCTACAACATGCTGCAGATGCCTCTTCGAACATGCTATAGAACGGATATGCCGTATTCTCGAACCCTCCAATTGTTCCCTCAACCTCGCAACTCTTCAGAAAGCTGTTTTGGCAGCTGCATGGCATAGGAAAGAAGGGGAGTCAGAATTCTTCCCGTATTTGCATTCATCGTCGAAACCAAAGAAGCGACCTCGCCGCGGAAAGGGATACAAATCCCGGGGCAGCTAATGCTGATGCTCTCCGTGTTGCTAGTTTCAGCACATTAATACAAGAATTATATATATATAATCTAAAGTTGGGTGCCTGGCATTCAAAACCTCCCGGATATCGACTTTCTCCCCCCTGTGGGGGACAGAAGAAATCTCCGGAAAAGAGCTCAGCGTTAAGAATTTGTTTTGTTAAGCAATTGTAGTCAAACAAAACTTGAAGATAATAGTCTTCTTGTGCTTACGGAAATGCTGTCTGAGCTCCCTTTCGGCGTTTTCGCCTCTTGGCTGGCGGATGAGCCGAGTGCAAGCTGGCTGTCAGCCTAGCAGGCGAGGGGTTACTTCGCTCAGTTGGCTCCTGATAATGAGTATATCTTAAGAGAAACAATAACAATAAAGGCCAGAATCAAAGAGCTTGGCCGCTAGACAATAGGTTTTCAGGAGGGTCCAGCGGGTCCACCTCTAGACATCTTTTTCAGCGGCCGCTGCAGAGGCCGCAGCCCCTCGCCGGTGTATTTGAAACAGCGTAGTCGGGGGACCAGTACACCTCCTACCGAGTATAGATTTGCTTTCTTAGTTGGGGAGACAAACGTAATTATCTTCCTCTTGGTACTAATTGCTCATTTGGGGGCCCTTTGTCGGTTTGTTCCGTCTAATCGCGCTGGTGGTAGCTGCAACGCTAGGCAGCCAAAATGAGCAAGCTAAGCGCCTTCTTCGATAAGAAAAAGAAGAAAGTAACAAAGGTTACTACAGCTGCTCCGCCTGAGGTAAGAGTAACTTTCCCTACCCTTTTACGGTTGAAGAGCCGCTGACTGCTTCGTGGCCGCGCGCTGCAGGAAGGCAAACACCTAGCAGGCTCTGAACTATGCATTTTCCTCACATGTGTCATTGAGATGAACTCAGCAGTTTAACCCACGTTACCATTTATATACCGCTATCCCCTGGCTGCGTTTTCGCGCGGCATTTCCTTTCTTTTCTTCATCCCTTGTGGTCGCTCCGTTGGAAGCTGGGTGTGGTGGTTGGGCTCCCCGCCGCATAGCCTAAGTAGTAGATCTTGAGGTCCAAGGGTTTTGCCCCTGTGGCAGTGTTTTATCTGGTGCTGTGGGACGGAGTACATGCGTCTACGCTATCTTGTTCGCTGCCGTGCTTGGTCCGTGTTCCTGTTCCTGCAGCTGACGCAGGTGACTGAGAAGGCCGAGGAGCCGATAGCAGATGACAATGCAGAATGGACATTGGATCTGCAGCAAGAATCAGGTGGGTGGGGAGCTGCTCCAGCAAGCCCTGCAGGAGGAGGGGGAGCAGCAGATGGCCCTCTGGGACGGTCTCTGCGGGTCAGCGCCGTTGGGGCCTACGAAATCGAGAGCAAGAAGGACAAGAGCTGGAGCACCATGAAGCGTCTGGAGGAAGAACAGCGTAGGGGTCTTCAGGAACTGCGAGAGCAAGAGGCTCGGGAGTTGCTGCTGCAGCAGCAGCTAGAACAAGGACTGGAACCGCAGCAAGATGCTGTTGATGTGGTGCAGCCTCAGGAAGAGGCACCACCACCTCCAAAGGAAGAAGAAAACAAACCCTGGGTCTCTACCCGCGTGCTGCGGTCTCTAGAAGGTGGTGCATCTCTCCGCAGGAACCGGGGGCCCCCTGTACCCTCCTTTGATGGGGACCCCGACTTGGCAACAGCAGTGCAGCTCATCAGCAACAAGCCGCAGCAGCAGCAAACAAAGAAGCAGCAGCAGACGCGCAAGAGCCCTTCAGAGCCCCAGCCAGACAGCTCCGTGAGCACCTCTCCTTCTACCAAGTGCGACGATCAGCAGCAGCAGCAATCGGGAAGCAACAGCCTCAGCGACTCTGAAAGTGTAGCTGCAGCACCTGCAGCATTTTTCTTCGATGTTCAGAAGTTTGTGTCCTTCGCCGGACTATCTGGAGCCAGCGTTGCTCTTGATGCCGAGCTCGTGAGGAGTAAGTACGAGTCCAGGCCCCCCTGGACAGCACTAGCAACAACAGAGGCCTGAAGATGTGTACAAAACAGGGGAGGTGGGGGCCCCAGCAACCCAAGGCGTGGGATGGGCCCCCTAAGAATGGCTTCCGGGGGCCCCGCTGGAGCCCCAGGGCAGCGGATGTCTCACGGCAGCTAACGGCCCAGGAGAGGGGCCCCAAGGCAGGTCCACCGGTATGGGGCCCTTGGGCCCCCTACCTTGCCGAACACACCCTGGGGGGCGCTGGAAGACAGTGGAGGCCCCTGCGATTTAGAGGCGCCGGTAGCGTCATGTAAATTTGCACGGTAGGCAACCAGGTGTTCTAGCGAAGGGACCCTGACCTAGTAGTCGCCAGCAGCAGCAGCAGCAATAACAGCAACAGGCGGGGTAGCGCCATTTCAGCAGATTTTTATGCTGTGCTGGCAGCACATGCTGCAGCAGCAGCCTGCGCTGCAGCAACAGCTCGTGTTGCAGCAGCAACTTGTGCTGTACCAGCAGCTTGCAGCAGCAATCTGGCTGCCCGCTGAACCAGGCGGGTCCTGGCAGGCGTTGCTGCTGCTGCTTGGCTTTGCTGCTGAGACGCTGTACCGGCTCTATTCTTTAACATAAAATATAATTTACTTTACTACCGTATTATTTAATTGTATTTATTCAAATATAAATGGGAGATAAGTTCTGCTGAAAAACGAACATGCCTGCCAATAGCACCGCTGCAGGTGCAGCAGCTGCAGCAGCTGCAACTGCAGGTGCAGCAGCTGCAACTGCAGCAGCTGCAACTGCAGCAGCTGCAACTGCAGCTGCAGAAGCACGAGCAGCAGACGTAGGGAAAACCCTGCTGCATTCCAGCACTCGCTGCTGCTGTGCTGTAAACGAGTTGTGGGGTGTTGACAAGAGATGAACTGCAGTACCAGCTTCAGTAGCAGCTGCCTCGGTTCCTTAAAATTTAAGTTGGCTGCTGCATGCCGCTGGTTCTGCTGCTGCTGCTGCTGCTGCTGTTGCTGCCGCCGCTGCACTGGGTGTGCAAGGGCCCCCGAGGGTTTCAGCTCCCCCGAAGACTGTCCCTATCTCAGGGGGGGTTAATAGGGGGCTGCCACACGGTTCTGCTGCTGTTGCTGCTGCTGCTGCCGCCGCCCCTGGGCTGCTGCCCGTAGACGGCGTGCTGTTTCTGCTGCTGCGCGGCCTTATCGGTGAATGCGCCAGCGCAAACGAGGCGCCCGTATTGCTGGCAAAGTTGCTGCTGTTCTCTGTTGCTGCTGCTACGCGGGTTTTGCTGCTGCTGCCGCTCTTGTTGCTGTCGGGACTTGGGAAAGACGGCTGACGCCCCAATGAAGCAGTAGCAGCAGCAGCAGGCTGTTGCTTTTGTCTGGATTGAGTAGTGCAGCTTATTCGCCTCGGATTACTTCCAGGAAGCACGAGTGGCCCGCTGCTGCACCGCCTCCAGTTGGCCGCTGCCCCTGCGATGTCGCTTCCGTTGCTGTTGCTGGTGTTGCTGCTGCTGCCGACGCTGCTGCGGCCGCTCCTGGTACTTAGAGAGCCCACATGAGGCCATGGAGGGACTTGCATGGGGCTGAGCTGGTGGTAGCTTTGCTGCTGCTGGAGGTCCATCTTGTGCAGCAGCTGCTGTCTTTCTTGCTGCTGCACCTGCTGCTGCTGCTGCAGGTGTTCCAGCTGTTGATGCTGCTGCTGCTGTTGTTGCTGTTGCTGTTGCTGCTGGTGTTGCTGTTGCTGCTGGTGGTGGAATGAGCGGATGCACGCATGTATGTCGCTGAGAAGTTGTTGCTGGTGCTGCTGCAACTGTTGAAGAAAGCCCTGCAGACGAGAGTAGAAGGCGATGCCCTGCTGCTGCTCGTCAAAGGACTTACGAAGGCAGGAAGCTTGGTTCTGCACCACTTGCTGCAGTTCTGCTGCGCGCTGCTGCTGCAGCTGCTGCTGCAGCTGGTGTTCCACCGACTCTGCTGCAAGCAGATCAGACCAACGCTGCTGTGCTGCCTCAAGCTGACGCTCAACTTCCCTAAGAACAGCAACCGCAGCAGCAGCAAAAATGTGTTCACAGCTGTATCTGCAGCACAGGTAGAGGCACTTCCTGCTGCTGCATTCACCCCGCAGCAGCAGAAACACCAGCAGCGGCAGCATCGTGGGGTTGGACGTACTTCATCCTCTCTCTCGTTCTTTTGGCTGATTCCCGAAGGCTGGTAGATGCTGCTGCTGTACATACACTTGCAGCTGAGCTGCTGCTCGCTGCTGCTGCTGCTGCTGCTTGCCGTAACTGCTGCAGTATATGCTCCGGCAGCATGTGCTCAGACTGCAGCAGCCGCAAGCCCAGAGTGAGGCTTCTTCAATCACACGACAGTAGCGGCTGCTACAGCAGGCTTGTCAGCAACGCAGCAGCAGCAGCACGGCCCAAGTCCGCGACAAGCAGCAGCAGATGCAGCAGCAGCGGAGACACCAGCAGCAGCAGCAAAACCAGCGTACCTGGCAAAGCTTGTGCTGCTCCTCCTGCAGGAAATAAATCCGAGCCTCCAGTTCAACGAGGGCTGAATGTGCTGCATCGAGGCGCTGCTGCAGCACCTGCTGCTGTTCCTTGTCAGCCCCTGTAAGCTGCAGCTGCAGCAGCAGCTTTTGCAAGAGCCCCTCAGCACCTTCTTTTGTTAGACACAGAAGCTGCTCCAGTGTGGGCGTTGCAGCAGAAGCGGCTTCCGGGGCAGCTGCTGCTGCAACGGTGTTTGCTGCTCTTTGAGGTGTAGGAACACTTGGCGGCAGCTGCAGCGGGCCGAGAGCCCCAAATGCTTTTGTGCCTATCATATTATTCGCCTGCTGCGCTTGCTACAGACAGCAGACAGCAACCACACACAGACGCAGGAGGCCCCTTTGCTACTGCTGCTGCTGCTGCTGCTGCTGCTGCTGCTGTTGCAGCTGCCTGGGTCACGGCAGAGGCAGCTGTAGCTGCAGTTGAAGCAGCACGATCACATGCACAGCAGCAGCTGCTCACCAACAATTTTGTGCTGTACAGACGTGCGCAGTCTATAAGTTCTTGGGTTTTGGCCTCAAGAGCCTTCAGCTGCAGCTGCTGCTGTTGCTGCTGCTGCAAGGTGTCGCCTTCACTGGCGCCTCGCTGTTGCTGCTGCTGGAGCTGCTGCTGCAGCAGGTCTAACTGACTCTGAAGCTGATGCTGCACTGTGGTCAGCTGCCCTGCAGCATCTGTAGAGAGGTGCTCCAACATTTGTTGCTGCTGCCGCAGCCGCTGCGCCCCTCCCAGAGACTGAACAGACTGCAGCACCCACAGCAGCAGCAACAGCAGCAGCAGCAAATGAGGAAGAAAAGCCTTGGCTGCGGTTTCAAGACAACTTAAACAGGACTAGCAGCACCTCCTGCGTGTGTCCACAACACCAGCAGCAGCAACAGCAGCAGCAAGAGCAGCAAAGCGATGTATATTACCAGCAGCTCGTGGCTGCATGCAGCAGAGAACTCAAAGCGAAAATCAGGACCAGCGCCTCTGTTGATATGTACTGGGGGTATCTGCTCCTGTTCCTCCTTCCAGGCATCGTAGCCCTGCTGTTGCTCTTGCTGCTGCTGCTGCTGCTGCTGCTGCTGCGTAGCCAGTCTGCTGCGCAGCGCACTCGGCAGCTGCTCCTTCTGTAGAAATGCAGCAACTTGAGAGAGGAGATCATTTGCCTCTGTGTTCACTTGGGCTGTCACGGACTGATACCTGCACAGTCCACCGCAGCACGTTTTTCTGCTGCTGCTGCTGCTGCTGCTGCTGTGCTGCTGCTGCTGCCTGAAAGTTACACTGACGAAGTGAGCTTGCATGTAGGAAGCAGCAGCAGCACGCAGGAAGGCAGCAGCAGCAGCACGCAAGAAGGCAGCAGCAGCACGCAAGAAGGCAGCAGCAGCACGCAAGAAGGCAGCAGCAGCAGCAAGAGTAAGCAGCAATACAGCCACAGCAGCAACAGGAAGAGGTCCTGCACCGTCAGCAGCCACAAAGGCATCCTAGGGTGTACGTACAGCGCCTCATATTCGTCTGCCAGGGCACGGACCCCTGCGGGAAGCAAAGAGCTGAGCTGCTGCTCTGCGCGGCGGTTTGGCGGCAGCACCTGCTGCGCAGCAGCAACAGCAGCACCCACAGCAGATACTTCATATTAGACGTCGCAGCAGTACGTACACCCGACACACCATACACAGACAGCATTCACGCACAAGCTCACTCGCTGCAGCAGCTGCATACAGAACAGCAGCAGCCGCTGCCGCTGCTGCTACCCTGCATGCAACAACAGTAGCGGCAGCAGAACTAGAAGCAAAAACTGCTGTATCTGCAGTAGCCACAGCATTGAAAGATGCAGCGCATGCATCCAGATACGCAGGCCAGCATGGGGTCTAGCAGCAACGGCAGCAGCAACAGCAGCAGCAACAGCAACAGGAGCAGGTTGTTGCTGCAGCTCCCACCTGTAGAGAGACCTGAACTGTCCCTCGCAGACCCGAACTCTCCTCCAGGGGAGGAAGAGCAGAAACAGGGGGCACCGGCTCCATGTACACCTGACAGACACAGCAGCAGCAGAAGCAGCAGCACAACCAACAGCAGCAGCACGACTCGATACAGCGAGCGTTTGCCGCCCTTCTGTCTCGGGCGTTGCTCCTTCATATGGAGACACTGCCACGCACTGCTGCAGCTGCTGTGCTGCAGCAGCAGCGAGGCACACCACCAACAACAGCAGCAACAGAGACAGTAACAGCAGCAAAGCGATAAGTAGCAGAAGCAGCAGCGCCCACCAGCTGGTTGTCTCTCTTTGCTGTCTTGAGGAGAGAATCAACAGCAGCGCGAAGCTTTGACGTCTGCAGTCTCGGGGCCTCAGGGGTTCTGGCTGCTGCTGCTGCTGCTGCTGCTTCCGCCTTCGCCACAAACTCTGCTGCCAGCATCGTGCGAGCCACAAGCAGGCCGAAGCCTTCTCCTGCAGCAACACCCGCAGCAACAGCAACAGCAGCAGCAAGAACAGATACAACAGCTCCTGCTGAGGCAGCAGCAAAAGCAACAATACAAACACAGCAGCCAGCATCACCAACCTTCGGTCTCTGCGATGTGCTTCTGCTGCAGCGCGAGCTGCAGATGCGCGATGGCTAAGAAACACAGCTCCTGAGATCTGCAGCAGAAGCAGCAGCAACAGCAGCAACAGCAGCAGATGTGTAGTTGTCAGATCAGTATGCTGCTGCTTGTGTCTTTGCACGGCAGGGGTTGCCTATGGCTTCAGCAACAGCAGCACAAGTAGCAGCAGCAATAGCAGCAGCAGGGGAGGCCAAAGCTTGCCTGCACCATCCCTCGAGCGCCACAGCCTCCGTCGCCTTGTTATTGCGCTGCAGTGCTGCAGCAACACAAGAAGCTCTATCAGCAGCACAATAATCTGCAGCAGCAGAGACCTAACCATAGTATTCTAGCGGAAGCAAAGAAAAGCAGCAGCAGCAGCAGCAACAACAGCAGCACCTGCTGCTGTTGCAATGAGCAAGACTAACATGGTAAGATAGAGGACTCCGTGGGGAGCTTCTGCTGCACCTCTTGCAGCCCCTCAGCAGCAGCAGCAAAGAGAGTAGATGCATGCGCTGCCAGCTTTGACCGAAAAGGAAGACTCATGCTTTCTTTAGAGGCCACTTCATAACAAACAGACTGTGCCTGTGAACCGGCAGCAGCCGGAGCAGCAGCAGCAACAGCAGCAAAAACATGTATAGCAGCAGCAGTTAAGGAAAGGAAGATGTGTCTCAGGATATCTCTGTGGTTTTGTCTACCTACACACACAGCCGGGTACTGATGCTCCTATTGGTGCTGCTGCTGCTGCTGCTGCTGTTGTTGTTGCTTCTGTTGCTGCTGCTTTTGCTGCTTCTGGTGCTGCTCCTGCTGCTGCTGCTATTGCTGCTGTTATTGCTGCCGCTGCTGTGGCTGCTGTGGCGACTGCTAGCATGCTCGCGCCAGAAGTTGCACATGTTGCAGCTGAGGCTGCTTGAAGATGAGGTGTATGTACAGCTTCTGGCTGCAGTGTATGTACAGCTGTTTCACATTGCGTCTGAATTTACATGTGCGAGGGAGAAGGCAGCCGAGGCCTTCGCATCAGAATTCAGAGCTTGACTAGAAGGAGACAGCGCCTGCGCGAGTCTGAAGAGGGAGGCAGCCTGAGCAGCAGCAGCAGCAGCAGCAGCATCAACAGCAGCATCAACAGCAGAAGCAAGGTCAAAGACAGGGCAGAAGCCACACGAGAGAAACAGAAAAGAGCCACAGGTCTTTCAAATATCGCCGCATGCAACACGAAGAGGAGACAGAGAAGATATAAAGACTAAGAGAGTAAGAGACAAAGCAAAGATGAAGAAAATAAAGAAGGAAGAACACAGTCCTGATAACGAGATACAAACCAGCAAAATAATTAAACAAATGATATGAAGAGACACAAAACACATACGCTAGAGCGGAGACAGAGACAGGCGAAGACACCGAAGGAGACAGAGACAGAGACAGCAATAGAGACAGAGACAAAGACAGAAGCAGAGACAGAGACAGAGACAGCTGGTGCAATAGATAGAGAGAATTAAAGACAGAGAAGAGAGAGAAGAAAAGTAGGAGACAGTAGCAGATATAAAGAAGGAGACAAAGGCAGAAAAGGAGACAGCTAACGTACACCCAGGCAAAATATAACTCCTTTCCAATAATATATTTTAATACACGCACACACACACGCACACATATTATATATATATATATATATATATATATATATATATAACAAACACAGATAAGATATAAAGACAAAGGAGAGAACTAGAGGAAGGAAGCAACAAAGACAGACTTGAGAAAACCCTCGCACAGCCTCCTTATAGTGGCCTTCCTCTGCTCGTTGCAGCAGCACGGCTTTGTTGTGCTGCAGTGCTGCTAGGGCGCATATGCAGCAGCAGAGCTCCTCTTCCAGTGTACATACATTACGAATCCCTGCTTGGCCAGCCCCTTTCCCTCCCCACAGACTACTACTACTATTGTTGCTACTACTACTACTGCTGCTCCTGCTGCTGCTAGGGCAGACGAAAGAACTCAACCAAGGCAGCTGCAGCCGCAGCACAGAGCTAGAGGGCGAGCCACAGGGCTTTCCTGACAAACGAGAAGAGACAGCCCGAAGGAGGCTTCCATATGCTGTCAGACGAGCTGCTGCTTCTTCGGAGGCGCTCCTTGCTGAGAAGCAGCAGAAGCAGCAGCAGCGGGAGAAACAACAGCAAAAGCAGCAGCAACAAACAGCACAGCAGCAACAACAGAGAAAACGCTGAATGTCATCCCCTCTACGAAGGTAGTGAGTGCAGCAGGTCAGCCCACTCAAGCCTAGATCACAGCCTGCTTCCAGGGTTGCTGCTGCTGCTGCTGATGCTGCTGAAGCTGCTGCTCCTGCTGCTGCTGTTGCTGCTTACGAGTGAGGATAGCAACAACAGAGTCTCTCAGGCGCTGCAGCTCGGCAAAGACATGAGCAATCTCAGAGCACTGCAGCCATCCAAACTGCTCGCTGCACACACATAACAGCAGCAGCAGCAGCAGCAGCAGTTATATCTAAAAGAGACAAACAAGAAACAGCACACGAGCTGCATCGGACAAGCCCTGCTGCCGTCTGGGGGGTCGGGGGGTTCTTTAGGGGCCCCCCAGAGCCCATAGACGCAAACACTGATGGGGGGAGCTTAGGGGTAGAAAAACCTCTCGAAAGATGCCTGCAGCAGCTTGCTAGAACAGCAGCAGCAGCAGCAGCAGCAGGCGGCGTACCTGCAGTAAGCCTCAAGGGGCCCTATGAGCTGCCCTGGGAGAGGCACGCAGGAAGGAAGGCGCCGCATCGCATCGCCCCCTTACACGCAGACTGACGCAGTAGTAGCAGCTGCAGCAGCAGTAGTAGCAGCTGCAGCAACCGCAGCACTAGCCGCTGAAGCAACTGCAGCACTAGCAGCTGCAGCAGCCGCAGCTGCAGCAGCCGTGGCTGCAGCAGCCACAGCTGCACCTACACCTGCTAACAGCAGCACACTCCTGGAACGCCCTTCCTGCACTTGCTGGTGAGTAGCTGTTGATACTTGTCCTTCTATTGTTGCTGATGTTGACGCTGCTGCTGCTGCTGCTGCTGCTGCTGTTGCTGCTGCTGCTGCTGCTGGGGGCCCCTGCGCATGGGCGCCTGTGGCTTCCGATGCTGCGCAGAAGTTTACGGAATGGTTGGCGCTCAGACAGCAGAGAGGAGTTGCAGCTGCAGGTATGTAGAGACTCCAGTGCAGTGTAGTGCAGGAACAAATATTGCTGCTGCCGTTGCTGCTGCTGTTGCTGCCGCCAGCGGTGTCTGCATTCATAAGGGGGCTCTGCCTGGCTCAAAATCTGCAGAGCACCTCAGAAAAAGTCGTTAAATGAAAATAAATTGTCAAAAGATGGAGAGGCTGCCATTTGAGTGGGCGCTGTGATCCAACCAGGGCCGACACGGTGGGGTCTGTGTTGGCAGCAGCAGCAGCAGCAGCAGCAGCGCAGCAGCAGCAGCAACAGCAGCAGCAGCAGTCGCTGCTATTGCTGCAGCAAAGTTTAAGCCCTTGCTACAATTGTTAGGTTTTTTTCTATCGTTAAATGCTTATTACGACTCAAGAAATGCTTGTTATTGCTTTATGGTTGGCGCTTTCAGAGGAGCAGCAGCAGCAGCAGCAGCAGCAGTAGCAACAGTCACCGCCGGCTAGCCAACAGATGGGCCTAGCACAGAACGCCTCCTCAGTTTTGCTGCTAATATTCAGATAAGCTGCTGCAGGGGGAAACGCGCCTTTGAAAGAGGTGTTGGTGTTATTGCTAGATAAGCCCCACCCTCCAAGTGGCCGCAGCAGCAGCAGCAGCAGCAGCAGCAGCAGCAGGACCAGCAGCAGCTGTCTCGCATCGAGACTGTCGCGGGAGCCTTCGCTTAACTGCGCCCACAGATATTATCTTCTTCCAGCTTCCTCAGCTCCTGCTTCTTGCAGCACCCAACAGCATCCGCATCCGCTGCTGTTGCTACTGTTGTTGCTGCTGCTGCTTCTGTACGGGTGGCCTTGCCACGGCCGCAGCAGCAGCAGCATCTGAGCAGCAGTGGCAGCAACAGCAGGTGAAGCACTGAACGCAGCGGCAGCAGAAGCAGCTGCAGCATGAGAGAGGCACATGCGTGCTCTCCACAAGACTGCGGGCAACATGAGCAACAGCAGCAGCAGCAGCGGCAATAGCAGCACACAGCAGCAATAGAAAAGGGGGAAACAGTCTACTATCCGTACTTTGTTGAAGAGTAAGACAGCGGACAAGCCTGTCTGTTGGAGATGAGACGCATGAGCAGCAGCAGCAACAGCAGCAGCAACAGCAGCAGCAACAGCAGCAGCAACAGCAGCAGCAACAGCAGCAGCAGCGGCGATGACAGCGGGGAGGCGCTGGTATTAAGCAGCAGCAGCGGTGTCAGCAGCGATAGCACGAATAGCAACAGAAGCGACAACAGCAGCAAGAGCAGCAGCAAGAGCAAAAGCCCCGGGAGTATCAACGGAAGTCGCAGCAGCAATAGCAGCAGTATCAGCAGGAGCAGCAGCAACAGCCGCGACAGCAGCAGTAGCAGCAACAATTATACGGACAGCAGTAGCGACAGAGGGGAAGAGGTTATTGCTGCTCCCCTGCTAAGCAGCAGCCGACACAGCAGTGGCTATAACAGCAGCAGAAACAGCAGCAGGAGCAGCAGCAGGAGTAGCAACAGGAGCAGCAGCAGGAGCAGCAACAGGAGCAGCAGCAGGAGCAGCAACAGGAGCAGTAGGAGGAGTAGCAACAGCAGGAGCAACAGCAACAGCAGCAACAGCAGCAGTATCAGCAGGGATAACGGTAGCGATGACAGCAGCAGCAGCAGAAACTCCATCAGCAGCCGACATTCTGATGACTCATTAGTGGGGAGGCAGAACGGAATTCCGGCGAACGAAGAGCAGCAGCAGCAGCAGCAGCAACAGCAGCAACAGCAGCAGCAACTACTGCAGACCTTGCGAAGGCGTGGGGGCACTCGACGAGATTCGGGAGACAGTAGCAGAAGCAGCAGCAGAAGCAGCAACAGGTTTGTCGCGGACAGGAGCCCTGGTAGAAGCAGCATCAGCAGCAGGAGCGACATCAGCAGCAGGAGCAGCATCAGAAGCAGGAGCAACATCAGCAGCAGGAGCAGTAGCAGCAGCATGAGCAGCAACAGCAGTATGAGCGGAAGGCTAAGAGGGCCTATCTGGGCTGCAGGGGCAGCGGGTATGTCTGTGCCTCCCTTGTCAGAGTCTGCTGCTGCATCTGCTAGAGAAGCAGCAGCAGCAGCAGCAGCGGCAAACAAGCGCTCTGAGCAGCAGAATCTCTTGCTGCAGCGTGTGGAGTTCGATGACTTGCAACAAACCTTCGCCCGCAGTCGCTGCAGAGCCAGCGGCAGACGTTGCTGCTGCTGCTGCTGCTGTCTTGCCTGCACATGGAGACAACCCCCTCCGCTGCAGCAGCCCCAGCGTGCTGCAGCAGATGCTGCTGCTGCTGCGTCCCGGGCCTCCACAAATGTCCTCGGCTCCACCAGCAGCGGCAGTACTAATAGTAATAGCAGTAGCAGCAGCAGCAGCTGGAGTGACGGCAGACAAGTGATGAAGACAGCGCGGGGGTGTCGCTGCTATTGTGGCTCTTGCTGCTGCCTCAGCAACAGCAGCAACGAAAACACTTGCGATGGCAGCAGCAACATTGGATGCTCCCGAGGCCGTCTAGAGGACCAGCTGCTTGCAGCAGGCATTTCGGGTGTCTGGTCTCAGTCCAGCAGCAGCAGCAGCGACAACGGCGGCAGAGCTTTACCTGCAGGGGAGTTGGGTGGCGGTGCTCCTTACGTGGTGCAGCAGCTGTCGGCTGTGCACATGGGTCTACCGCTGCAGCAGCAGCAGCAGCTGCAGGCAACAGCAGCAGCAAATCTTGCAACAAGGTTCCGCGAGGACCCCCGCTTGCAAGCACGAGCTTTGTTAGAGCTGGGGGCAGCTTCAGGTGCTATTCCCACATTTGATTTGTTTCTAGACTACCGCAAGCCAAGTGGCCTGCAGCATCATCCTTTGCTGAACTCTGCTCTGCTGCTGCTGCAGCGGCTGCCGCACTTCGCGCTGCCGCTGTACGACCAGCTGCTGCTGCAGCAGGTATGCGAAGACTCTGCCCTCTACCCCCGGCTGCAAGGCCTTGAAGTCCCCTTTAGACTTCTAGCTCATGACCTTCTCTTCTTACTAGCTTACTCTTACCTGTCTGATCTGCCTCCCTGGAACAGGCCTCCCCTGAGGCTCCTCAGAATAACCGGCTTCCTGCTGCCCAGCGCACGTTTCCAGCAGCAGCAGCAACAGCAGCAGCAGCAGCAGCAGCAGCAGCAGCAAGAACGGGAAGTCGATAGCAGTGAAGATGAGACCGAGGATGACGAGTTCGGGGATGAATGGCCAACGAATGCAGCAGCAGCAGAAACCCCAACAGCAGCAGGAGCAACAGCAACGGATCTGGAGGCCCTGGATTTGGAGGGAGCGAGTCCTGAAGCAATGGAAGCGTTTCATCTTCAAGGTTTGGTGTTGTTTAATTTGCAGATGATTCTATCAGACTTTCAGCATTCTCTGAGCAGCATAGAAGTCCTTTGTGATGGAGGACTTGACCTTGAAGATAACCCTTTTGCTGCGCTGCATCCCCTCACAGCTTTCCTGCAGCGGCAGGGCTTTGTCCTTCATAGCTTCAAATATAAACATGGCAGCAGCATTGTCTCTGCAAACAGCAACAGCAGCAGCAGCAGCAACACTAGTGGACTGCTGACGGCTTCCACCCTGCAGGCAGTGGAAAGAGAGCGGGGACCGCAGCAGCACCAGTGCAGCAATAGCAACGGCAACAGCAGCTACAATAACAGCAGCAACAATAACGGCAGCAGCAGCAGCAGCGCTTTGGATGCCTTTATTGATGCATGCAGAAGGAAAGAGGGCCTGACTGCAAACAGGATACAGCAGATGCTGCAGCAGCAAGGGCGTCTGGGGACCCCGAGCGAAGAGTCGGCTTCGTGCCGCCCTGGTGCTGCAGCAGCAGCTGCTGCTGCTGCTGCGGCGGCGAGCAGCGGGGCCGCCCCTTGCACCTGCTGCCGCTGCCGGATAGGGGACCCTCTGGCAGAAGACGGAACAGCAGTGGCAAGTGCTGCTGCTGCTGCTGCAGCAGCAGCAGAAGAGGATGAGACTTCAGACGATGAAAGCGACGATGCAGACGGAATGCTACGGAGCCACACCTTACCGCCAGACGCCTACTCAGAGAGTGCAGCCAGGGAACAAGGAATTGGTTAGCTGCTTCTGCTGCTATTGCTGATGATGGCGTTGCTGCTGCTGCTGTTGCTCTTTCGTTACTGCTGCTCAATCGCGTAGTCAAGTGTCTTGTGTTGCTGCTGCAGGGGAGAAGCTTATTTCTGCGTTCAACTCTTTATTGAAGGCTCTGGACGGCGACAGCAAGAGAAGAAGGCAGCAGAAACATGACGGACGCCCCCGGGTGCGTATACACTCGGTGCTGTACGTGCGCGCTGGGCGAGATCCCACTGAGGCAGCAGCAGAAGCAGCAGCAGCAGCTGCTGCTGCTGCAGCTGCAGCAGCAGATGCAGAAGCTAATGAACGCAGGCAAATGCAGCAGGAGTACCAGCAGTGGCAGCTACAACAGCAGCAACAGCAGCAACAGCAACAACAAGAAGAACCAGAGGAGGGTGGGCTCTTATCTTTGCTGGTTGGGGACGGAGATGGGGGGGAGGATTCTCTTCTTGCCTTTGTAGAAGAATTCTACTGAGGCAATAACAAATAAATAATGAATAAACAAGTAAGGAAGGCCGGCGGCTTTTATTAAGATGAATAGAACAAACAGAACGACAAACAGACCCTTAACTACTCGTACTCCTGCTGCTCTTGGCTGCAAACCCCGGGCCTCAGTTGCAGCCAGACGACGCAAGGCGCAGCAGCAGCTGCTGCTGCCCCTGCTGCTGCTCCTACAGCCGCATGCACGCCTTCATTTCTGAATAGATTTTGGTTGTTTGCTGCGAAGGCTTGGCGGAGGGTAGACAGAGGAAGGAAGACAAGAAGAACTATCAGCTTCCACTGGCTGTAGCTAGCTGTAGCCACTGTGACTAGCTATGGCTAGCTGTGGCAGGCAGCCCACGGGCCTACCTGTAGGATCTAGGGCCCCAAATTCCCCAAACGGGGCTCGGGGAGAGATGGCCCGGGGGCTGTTTTGAAGACTAGCAGCCCTGGGAGAGGTTGAGGAGAGGTTGGCAGGGAGTTGAAAGGGGCGGTTCTTTAGAAGGAGAAGACATCGCTGCCGTTTCGTGCTGCAGAAGCCGCCTACAGCGGGGGCCCCTGGGGCTTCCTTACGATGGCCTCCGCCGTAGGCGGCTTCTGCAGCCAGAAAGCCCTTTTGAAGGGGCCCCCATTCCCCAAGCTCCTGCTTGAGAGGGTCCCATGGTTCCAGCAACAGGTTGCTACTTCTGGACTGTCATACCGCAGCGGCCTAAAGGACCACCCCCCATCACGGAGGAGGCCTCAAGAAATTTGATTGACGGGAGGATCGTCTCCCTGGGGATCGTCTCCCTGAGGACAGCATGAGGAGTTTGCAGCTTGCAGCTCTCAGAGGCGGTTAGCAATCGTCTGCACTTTGCTCAAATTGCTGGGGCTTAGCCCAAGATGAAGAAGAAATGAAGAAGGAAATGTGTGATTGGGGTTATTTTAGATAAAAGTTTAGATAAATGCCACCGCAGGTTTACTTTTAGAACTCTTAGACTCTGCTGCATATGCAGCAGAGGGGCCCTTGGGCCTCCCCTCCCCACACGAAGGGGGAGGCGGGGGAGGCGGGGGAGACGGGGGGCAGAGGCCCCTTGACACCCATCCCGAACTGTTGGTTTTTGTAGCTGCTTGCAGCTTTTAGGCTAAGGGCAACAGGAAGGCTTGCAGCCTCCCTTTACTCTATTCTGAATGGCCTCTCCAGTGCCTAGGTGCTGGATGGACAGCTCAAATATCTACTGGCACTTAGTGTATGTTAGATGCAGAGGGATGGATTTGTCTTCAAGGTTATATGGATTAAAATGAGTAGTTCGTTTTTGGTGTTTCGTAAGGTAAAAGAATATATGATATTTTGAATATTTAACAGAGCAAAATAAACATATTATTTACAGGATTCGTATGCTATGCACACACGGTGTTCAGCCTAGTACTAGAGGATACCACCTTCTCGGCGGGATCCGCTCTTTATTACTATTAAGAAATAATAACTATTATATTACAATATAGTGAATGACCAAGTAATCATAGTACAGCTATAAAATTAGAATTTGAACGAGATATTAGAGTTGTATGCAGCAACAAACGGCCCGGGGTATCCATGTTTCTAAGCAAAGAACAACATTTATCTTTATCATGCACACATCATATTGGGGCTTGATTCTTATGCTTGCATGCGGGGATGTTCTGCAGCGGGAGTTGCAGCAAGATGCCAGAGCCTATCTCCTCTCAGCCCCTGAGACTGCTGTGCTTAAGATGCCTGAATATTATGGGACTTATTAAATATGCTTCATGGAAATTATGTATAAGATACATTTATATATTTATGCTTTCCTGAAGTCGTTGTCGTTGTCGTTTCACTTTCCCTGGTCTTTGTCAGATATAAGCGAGAAACATATTGACTCTGTGGGGGCATTATATGCATATTACTAATAATATCAGGTATTCTACTTCACATGCGTATGTAGAGGGGAAGTAACACGCAGACTTTCCATAGTAATAATAAAACCGCTCCTACAGGGGGGTGTGCCTCGGTCCATTTAGGAGGCCTAGCTACCTTAATGATTAGGAAAGCCTATCCTTTACTTACTATTATTATTACTATAAATAATTATTCATAGTTAGGATAACAACGATACTAAGGGAACAAACAACAAACACGTGGAAGAGCCGCATCAGTCTGTCTGCTACTAACCAAGTCGATACAAATGTACGTTTATAGATACCCCGCTGTTTGAAGGCGGCATTAGTCCAGCACAACAATTAACAAAAGATAAAGCATCATTTACAAACAGAGTTTTGTAATATATATATTATATATAATATAATATATATATATATATATTTCCCTGAAATATTCATCTTTTTATTGGTTCAGACCCGGCCTCGGGTACAGGGCCCCAGCCCCATCTCGGGCCGCTCCTGCTGCATGCACAGCCCCCGTAGATTTGGTTTTTAATCCTATGTTTGCACTTAAAATTTAAATATATTATATATTTAATTTATTTCTGTTTCCTCTGTACCGGCAACTCCTCCCTTCACCGCCTCAGCGCCCTCCTGGCCTTCCAGTTCCCTTGCTCTTTGTAGTTTCAAGCGCTTGTTCATTTGGTTTGTTTGTTTGTTTGTTTTCTGGGGGTTGTTGCTCGGCCTGCTCCTTCTCCTTTTTGAGGGCTCGCCTTTGTTGGCAGCTCGCAAGGACACTGCACAGACCTCCATAGCAGGGCCGTAAATAAGGCCCTAAGGCCTGAGGAGAGGAGGCAGGGTAGGCCCAAGGCAAACAAAAGACAGACAGACAAACTTAACTGGGAGACAACAAAGAAGACTTGAAAAACAGCAGTTGAGACTCCAGAGGGAGCCATAGGCCGTAGCAGCAGGCGGCGCGTCTGCTGGGGAAGCAACAGAACACGAAGAAGAACAAGAGGAAAGAAGAAGAAGAACAAGAAGAAAAACAAGAAGAACAAGAATAAGAACAAAGAGAAGATGGCGGAAGAAAGTATTGATGTTGGAGTTCCTGGATTTTCTTATGCAGAGGCCTTAGGGGGAGGAACGAGGCCTCTGACGGATCCGTCAAATCCTGTCGTCTTCTTTGATGTTTCTGTTGGATCGCATGCGATGGGAAGAATTAAAATCGAATTATTCAAACATCTTATGCCTAAATGCGCAGAAAACTTCAGACAATTCTGCACAGGTCTGCTCTTGCTGCTCTTGCTGCTCTTGCTGCTGTTGCTGCTCTTGCTGCTCTTGCTGCTGTTGCTGCTCTTGCTGCTGTTGCTGCTGTTGCTGCTCTTGCTGCTGTTGCTGCGGATGACGCCCCTGCTGCTGTCGCTTTTGCTGCTGTATCGTGTCGAGCTTGGTACGGCTGCTGCTGTTCCCTTTGGTGGTGTCAGTGCTGCTGCTGCTGCTTCCTTTGGTGTTGCAGCAGCCTGCGAGTTCCTGCAGCCGTAGGGGTGCTGCAGCAGCAGGGATGCTGCCGTTAGCTCGTAGACTTAGGGTTTAGGGTTTAGGGTTTAGGGTTTAGGGTTTTTGCTGCAGGGGAGTACAAGATGAACTCTGTCCCCGTGGGCTACAAAAACGTGCAGTTTCACAGAGTCCTCAAGGGCTTCATGGTTCACGTATGTTGCTGCTGCTGCTGCTGCTGTTGCTTCGGCTTCTGTTGCTGTTGATAGTGTTCCTTATGCTGCTCTTATTGCTGCTGCTGTGGTTGTTGCTCCTGCTATTGTTGCTGCTGCGGTTTCTGCGATTGCCGCTGCTGCCTTTGTAGGGGCTACTAGCTTACACGCGTATGCATAGAAGCCTCTCGCATAGGCTTTTGCTGCTGCTGCTGTTGCTGCTGCTTGTGCTGCAGGGCGGCGACTTTGTCAAGGGAGATGGCAGCGGGAGTTTGAGTATATACGGCAGCAGCTTCCCGCTGGAGTCCCCGCCTATGACGGAGACTGTTCAAGGATTAAATGGTGCTGCTGCAGCAGCAGCAGCAGCAAAAGCAATTGCTGCAGGTTGTGTGCCGCACTTCCGTGCTGGCCTTCTATGCATGGCCAACAGTGCTGCTGCGAGCAGCAAGCAGCAGCAGCAGCAGCAGCAGCAGCAAAGGAGCGGCACCAACGGCTGTCAATTCTTCATCACCTGCGGGCCTTGCCTGTGGCTTGATGGCCGCAACGATGTCTTCGGCCAGGTTATTGGCAGAGACTCCTTCCAAGTCCGAACTGCTGCTGCTTCTGCTGCTGCTGTTGCTGCTGCCTGCTGCTTCTGCTGCTGCTGTTGCTGCTGCCTGCTGCTTCTGCTGCTGCTGTTGCTGCTGCCTGCTGCATCTGCTGTGGCTGCTGCTCCTGCTGCTGCTGTGTAACCGCTGCGGGTGTTGGTTGCGTGCTGTGGGGCTCATTGCAACTGGCATCAGTCGTATCCTTCTCTTGAAGACATATACAGCAACTGATGTTATTGCTGCTGCTTCTGCTGCTGCTGCTGCTGCTGCAGGTGTTGCGTAAGATCGAGCACGTTTCTACGGACGCCCAGGGCAAACCGCGAGTCGATATTACAATCACTGAGTGCGGCGAACTCTAAATCAACGCATAAACAAACTAACACACTCAGAGGGTGCTGCAGTCACTGCGGCAGCAGCAGTAGTACTGCAGCAGCAGCAGTAGTACTGCAGCAGCAGCACCAGTTACTGCAGCGGACTGCAACTGCAGCAGTTGCTGCAGCAGCAGCAGCAGTTACTGCAGCTTACTACAACTGCAGCAGGTGCTGCAGCAGCTGGATTGTTGCCGCAGGTGCTGCGCCAGCAATTGCTACTGCAGGTGTTGCACCAGCAGTTGCTGCTACAGGCGCTGCAGCAGCAGCGGCTGCTGCTGGTGCTGCAGCAGCAGCGGCTGCTGCTGGTACTGCAGCAATGGGATTGTTGCCGCAGGGAGGAGCGAGGCCACTGCCTTTGTGGCTTCTGTGTTTGACACTTTATAGACAATGTGTCTGCAAATAGATATAGGCATTTCAATGTATTGTATGCAGTATATAATGTTATATACGTAGTATACTATATATAGTTTAATACACATAGCGTCAGTACGATGCGTAACGCCTTCTGGGGCAGATGAGACAACTCTATTTCTTCAACCTTTTAGTCATATGTCTCCTCTCGTATAGCTGCACCTAGTATAGCTGCTCTTGCTGCTGCTGCGGCCCTCGCTGCTGCTGCTGCTGCTGCTTCTGCTACTTCTGGAGTACGCAAAGATATAGCACAGACGCTGAAAAAGCATAAGACGGCTGTCTTCACTGCAGGTGCTGCGGTTGCTGCTGCTGCTGTGGGGCATGCAGCTGCTGCAGATGTGGCAGCAGGCGGACGAAGTGCTGGAGAAAGAAGTCTGTGGCGGGGAGGAGATGGTCGGGGGAGAAGACAGCGGTTGAACGGGGCGGTCTGTGCACTGCGTGCTGCAAAAGCAAGGCCTTGAAGGCCTCAAATGCAGCAGCAGGAGACAGCTGCTGTTGTATCGACTGTGTGTACACTTTGTGCAGCAGCGCCAGGAAGGCAGACACGGCTCGTGGCGTAAAGCCGTTGCTTCTGCAGAATGTGACAGCAGCAACGAAGTACTCCACTACAACCAAATGAGCTGCGGCTATAGCCTCCTCCTCCTGCTGCATTTGCTGCAACTGTTGCTGCTGCTGCTGGCTTATCGTGGTGGCTGCCTCGGGGGTGTTAGGGGCACCAGCAGCAACAGCAGTGTGGGAGCCATCGCCTGCAGATTGACCACCCGTCTCCAGCGCCTCCTCCCCTCTACACTCCTCCCCTAGAATCGTCCTCCCTGTTCCAGCCAAAACTGAGCTGCTGTTGCTGCTGCTGCAACTGACAGCTGCCGTATCCTTAATGCCGTAGCTGTCTTCGGCTGATTCAAGCTGGGCAGTGAAATCCGTGCTGCTGCTGTTGCTGCTGCTGCTGCTGCTGTTGCTGCTGGTGCTGAAGAGCCCTGGCAAAGACGCCCTTCTTGGGGGCTGTCGCAGCTGAAGGACAAGTTGGTGGAGCTGCAAAATTTCGTCTAGCTGCCTGGCCAAACGCACAGGGTCCTTTTGTTGCAGCAGTGCTGCAGCATCTGAGGCGCAGAAGAGAGAATACGTTAGGAACAGAGGCCGCCGCGAAGCGGCCAATGCCGACTCTGTAGCGCTGAGCCTCCGCTGGGCTGCTAGCGTCGCTGCTGCTGCTGCTGCTGCTGGTGGTGGTGTTCCTCCAGCTGCTGAGATGCTGTTTCTCTCTGCTGCCACTCCTCCGGCTGCTGCTTCATCTGGAGTTGCCCCTGCTGATGCTGGCTGCGCAGGAGGCGGCTCTGAAACTTCAGTAGCTTCTACTGGGGCGCTAGCCATGCTCCGCCTAGGGGGGGGAGCGACTGCCGCCGCCATGGGATGGCGGTGGGTGGGAGTAAACCAGGGAAAGGAGATGTGTGGTGTACATACACCTCCTTTTGAAAACTCTAATGGGGTTCTTGTGCCTTGGATATTCAACTGTTTGGAAGCGAAGATGTAACAACGCAAGAACCAGCTGCGGAGGTCTGGGGCTCTTGAGTCGGCGCTCGACGGCAGCGAAGGCAGGGGGAATAATGTTCGAGTATATTCTGGTGTATTACTTGCACTTGTATTTTTTGAAGGATAATAGCCAATTTTTGAATCTAAAACTCAAGTTTTCAGGTCCATTTCGCTACAGAGTACCAAAGTCCCCAGACAGTGACCCTCGAACAACCAGCTCAGCGCAGCGCCTGGCACAAGGCGCAGCTGCTGCTGCTAATTAAGGCTGGCCTAAATGAAAACATAGAACAAAAAATATTAAGAATTTTAGTTAAATATAAATCACTCTAATAAATTTTGCTTTTCCGGCGAATGAGGAGGAATCCCTAGGTAAGCATATTCCCCGTACTATTTAGATCGTTTCTTGGTGTCTCTTGCCCGTCTGAATGGAGAAGAAGAGCTCGATATGAGGTAATTTACTCATTAATAATTCATAAAACGAGAAATATAAGCCAAAAGTGCTTCAAACTGAATGCTTGGAGCAGTTGGCTTATCGTTCGAAGCCCACACTAAACCACATTCATGAACGAGTAGACAAGAAAGGCAAGGTATCTGGGATGGATCAAGAGCTCGAATACAAGCATATTGCATCTAATTAGGACTTGGACTTGCATGCTCTTAAAAATGCATCAAATTTTTTGTTTAACAATAATTTAAAGGCTAATGATGAGGAAGGAATGCAAGTGCTCAGTTCGGGGGGAAGCGAGGTGATCGTTTCTGTGCTTTCTTGCATAGAAGACCCATATTAAGCTGCATTTATTTATTGGAAGAAACTCTTGAAGGTTCTCTTCACTTGATAAAGCTGTATAAAGCTGCACTTCGAAACAACCCTGGCAGAATGGGACCGAAAAAGGAAACGGTTTAACGGTCTGATTCTGGCAATTGTACTTATTGCAAGTGTGGAAAAGGAAGAGTGGAGTTCTGCTGCAGCAGCAAGTATTGTTTTTTTAATTTCATTTCTTGCTTGGGTCTCTTGAATGTGTCTACTTGCGGTGAATTTGCATTACTCCTTGCTTTTCAGGCTGCCTTGAAGGCTGGCTGTTTTTGTTGGTTATCTGGCGCGTTTCCTGTGCAATAGACAAAGGAAAGCATTCATTTGTTTGCACTGATCTGCTCCTAATGCCTTTTTATCTAAAATTATCTCTGTGTATTCCCCTTGATTTACCTTCCAGTGTTTCCAACTTCTGTTTCGCCTTCACTTTTACTTGTTTCAGTTCTGCATGCGGATTTGCTTCGATTGCTTTTTGGCACAGCATATTTCTTTGCTTATTATCTTTAGGGCTTTTTCAATAAACTTTTGTTTCTGTTTTCTGCCTTTTGCTTGAATGAAGATGCATACGGAAGTATGCAACATGTGACGCTGTTTCTAGCTTCGGCCTTTCGAAAGCTGCAAGAGAGTGGTTATCAAGCTATAAATATCTCGTAGCTTATTCCATAAAAAACAGATTTAACGAAGCGCATATTCTCCAGGCGTCTTACGAACAGAGTACTCAGGAGCTAAGGGGGAGGCAAGCGCTGTCATGAGCTGCGGCGCATTTTGCTGCATCTCTCGCTGCAGGGCATGCAAGCAGAAGGCTGGTGCCCCATCTCCACGCATATACCAACATTTTAGGCCATTGCTGAGCATTTAGCTGGCCTTCAGTTGCTAATCTTCTCGCATGTAGAAGCACAGAAAATAACTTCAGGCGGGCCATGTTCCAAATGCGCTTTACTACACAGATACAGAGAGTGATGCCTAGTTCATGCGAGTTGCCCATGCACACCGTTCACCAGCGTACTTCTACTACAGCACAGCCAGCATATGAGTGCGGTGTGTGCATGCTTCCAAATGCAGAATTTAGGTGTATACACATGGAATATACATCATATTAGTATACTGATGCAAACCGGGCAAGTGGCCGGTCGATTATGGAGCAACTCAGAGGCGCCCCCACCCACTCTATATTCTCAGGAATATAGCAAATAAAAGAAATTGTCTGAAATGTGGCCTTTTGCAGAAAATCAAGCAGCTACACTGCATTGCGCGGAACGCTGGGTGTGCACAGACGGCCCAGTGGTTCGCACAGCGCAAGCTGAACAGGAGACAGTAAACCCTTTGAAATCGGAACAAAGTCAATAAACCTCCCTCCTTATCTCTTATAATGCAGTTCTTTTCTTGTTAAATACCAGGAGTTGGGACAGTTTCTATTTCTGTTTTTGATTCCGGCTTGGCAGGCGTTGTCAACACCAGACATAGGGGCCTCGCGTGTGAAAAAGCTGCGCAGAGGCCTCATGCGCTATTGAGGGGCGGAAGAATACTTAAATAGTAATTTCATATTATCTTGAGTGGAGTGGAGGAATGTTTTGTAGAAGAACAGCGAGCAGCAGTTGAGTCACTCTCACCAGCGGAAGCGGGCGCCGTGGCGGCAGACGGTGGGGGGTTTAAATCGAACTATAATGCATTTTGCGATTTCGTTTCTTGTGGACGTTGAGATTTTAATGTATCTTATTTGTTTTTAGCCAGCACTTCTGCCCTCTAGGTACCCACACCTTTCAGCTTGCACGAGTCACTCGGCGCGCGCAGTTTCCACCTGTCGGCCGAGGGTTTCATCGCGAAACGTCTGCCTTCAGCTCCTCCTTTACTTTGTTTTATTCAAAGGAAATTATTGAATGCATATTTTATTACTGTCTATTTGCACAACTCCCCGTGCTACCGCCGCAACATGCTGCCTCGATGGGCTTCGGCACTTCAGCGTGGGTCGATTCCGCGACTGGTGCTGCCTTCGTTAGGCTCCTCCTCCACCCCTGGCTTTTCTTACGCTGTCAGAGACTGGATCTTCATACCTCCCAGCCACCTGCCCGAATGCGGTAGTGCCGGTGAGCGGCCTAGCTGCAGCTCCACCAGCAGCTGCTGCTGCTGTGGCTACAGTAGCCAGCGGGCTTTGTATATTCCGCATGGTGCTGGGCGGCGACATGCCGAATATTTCTCTGCCATCTGTAAGCCCCAAAACAGACGGGGGGTCCACTGTCTGGCTGCGTTGCGAGCCTCAACACCCGACGGGCCAGAAGACAGCACCAACAGTTGCTGGTGCAGCGATGACACCAGTACGGGCAACAACAGCAGCTACACCGAGAAAATTGGCTACGATCATGTCAGAAGCAGCGGCAGCAGCAGTAACAACCACAGCAGTCCTAGCAGCAGCAGCGGCAGCACCAGCAGCAGCGTGCAACCTGTGGCAGTGTCTTCCTTGCCCAATAATTCAGCTGCGCAGTCTGATGGGGAGACGCCTTTGCCTAGCGTGAATGATGGGGGTAGATCTCCGCAGGCACTGGTTGGTTATTTGGACGAATATATCGTAGGACAGAAACACGCAAAGACAGCACTCGCTGTTGCTCTGCGCCAGCGGTGGAGGCGGCGGCAGGTGGGTGGACTTCGTCTCTGCCTTTTTTGTTTTGGTCTTTTGTTATCTGCTTTTATTTTGTGTAATATGCTGGCTGTTGCTTCCTTCTCGCTGGCCTTGCAAGCGCTGGTAGATCTTGTTAACTGAAGAAACATGCAGCAGAAAGGGAAATAAATCCCAATTGGCTTACGCCATGCGAACTCTACCACATATGGAGTGTAGGTGCAGCGTAGG
>OY986948.1:427930-455430 GCA_963920595.1 Eimeria praecox
GCCAAGGGCTGACGAAGCGCTTAAGCAGCAGCTGTGTATGAGCCCCATCATACTTACAATGGGTATCAAGGGCATTTGATATGCTTATATATATATATATATATATATATATATATATATATATATATATATATATATATATATATATATTGATTTATTTATCTTTAGGTTAAAGATCCGGCTCTAAGGAGAGATATCTGCCCCCGAAATATTCTTCTAATTGGACCTACGGGAGTAGGAAAGACAGAAATTGCCAGACGACTGGCCGCTCTTCTCGACGCTCCTTTTCTTAAGGCAGGGAATTTCTGACAATTTTTCTTATGAATGGGGGAAGGAAATGTTTCTGCTGTTGGGTTGTCGGTCTAATCATGGGGGGCATATCTAATAACAATAAACGCAAGCAAACATCTTGATGCTTATAATTGTAGTATTGAAAATGCTCTTGGTATAGCGGGTGTCGCTGGTTTGCCAGGTGCATATTCAGAAACAAATGTCTGCCACTCTAGTGACATTTGCTGCTGCTGCTGCTTCTGCTATGGTGTGTTGTTGCTACTGTTTCTGGGGCTGCTGCTGGCGTGGTTGCTGCTGCTGGTGCGAGTAATGCTGTAGATGATGCTGTTGGGTGCTGTTGCTCCTGCTGCCGCTGCTGGTGCTGCGCAGGTGGAGGCAACAAAATACACGGAAGTGGGCTTCCACGGACGCGACGTCGAGCAAATAATAAAGTGGGGCTTTTCTGACGCAGCAGCTGCAGCTGTGTGTTGTTGCTCTTTATGCCAGGACTTAGTTGTTGTATCTGCTTATTTCTGTTGCTTCGGTTCACCTGAGTACCAGCTAAAGCTGTTTATATATATATATATATATATATATATATATATATATATATATATATATATATATATATATATATATATATATGCGCAACTAGAAAACAGCCCCATCATTCAAATAGAGTGCGCACGCACAGAGGGAAGAGTATTGTCTGTATAATTTGCACAGACAGAAGCCGGGTGCTGCTGATGCTGTGTGTGGAGACGGGCTGCAGGGATTTGATGGAGGTGGCTGTAAAGCAAAAGAAATTAAGTTTAGAGAAGAAAATGAAAATCAAGGCGGAAGAAAAAGCAGAAGCCAAAGTGCTGAACGCACTCTTGGGGAAAATTCCGGTACATCTTTTTGTCTTTCTTTTTGTCTTTCCCACTCTTTTTTCAAATTGTTGTTTCTATTTATTTCTCTTTTTCTTTCGACTCTGAACTGTATGCCCCATTTGGGGGTCTACCATTAAACATGCGGTGTACTCTTGTGTTTGCTCATGACCGTTAGCTCTCTCCTTATTTACAACAGCAAATATAATGTGCATGCCTGCATTTATATACTTACATATATATGTAGCTCTGTGCTCCTCTATGTCTATATATGTATATGCATCTACATCTGCATCGATATCCATGCCTTCATCTATATCTATATATCTCTATTTATATTTATCTCTATGTTTATACTTATATTTATATCTATACAGACACCTATCTACCTGCATCTATATGTATCGATGTGTATACGTGTGTATGCATATATCTATATATCTATATATCTGTACAGATACATATAGATATATGTGTGCATGCCTATATGTATGTATGTATCTATATATCTGTATATCCCTATAGCTGTATATATCTGTATTATATATGCATCTCTCTCTCTCTCTTTCTCTCTCTATATATATATCTATATCTATATATATAGATATATATAGATATAGATATATAGACAGATATAGATCTATCTATCTATCTATCTATCTATATATATATATATATATATATATATATATACAGATATAGATATATATAAAATACATATATATCTTTATATCTGTATAGCTGTATAGCTATAGTACCTGTATATTTATATGGCTATATATCTATATAGCTGCATATGCATATGTATATATGTATATGCCTATATATCCATGTAGATATATACGTATATCTTAATATCTATATATCTATAAATATATGCATTTATCTGTATGTATATATCTATATAGGCATATATCTGTTTACTGTATCTGTATCTGTATGCATTTAATTATCTATAGGCCTCAATACTTGTATATATGTGTACACATATATACACATATGGAGACATATGGATATATTTATACATCCATATATATGTATATAGACAGGCATGTATACATATGTATAGATATATATATTATATTCACTGCGCACTGCGTGCCACCATGTATGGCTGGTGTATGTAGGCTGAAGAATACAAAATGTGGCTCCGGCATTTGCGGTGTGGCGCTTTGGATAGCCAGCGGGTGGAGGTGGATTTGCCGCTGCCTTCTGCTGCAGGGGCGCCGAACACAAGGGGTGTGTTTAGTTGAATTCTTCATTGTATTGTCTTATTTATCTATTCCTGTATGCTATTTACGAGTTACTGCTTACATGAAGTTGGTTTATTCATACCTTCACACCCCTTGCACGCATTGTTGCTGCGGGCTGCACAGTCTTCGACGAGGCTGAGGATGCTGTACGCGATAGAGCACTAAGTAACATTTCTACTCTTTTCACCAGCGGTGGGGTCCTCATAATAAAATTTAATTCTGCTTGGCCTCCATTACCTCTTGTTTGACCTCTCGGTCCCCACAGCATGACTATACAAACACCACAGAGGCAGCAGCTGTGTGTTGCCTCTGCCCGTTAGCTGTATTTGCTTAATATGGATGGCAATTCCAAGGGGAATTCATGTTTAGCGAGCAACCATATCGTTCTAGATAATATACATGAATATTGGGCATATATATACATGTGTATATATATGCATATTGCATATTGATCTCTATATGCATGTGTACATGCATATGCATATGCATGCATATTGCATTGTTATTACGGCTGGTGAGGCTGAAACGATCTGTCATATTGCTGTTAGTTAATAGCTTCTGTTTTCGATCAATTGTATTCTCAGCCCACGACAGACAATCCACCTATCAGTGTAATGTTGTTGTTTGCTGTGCTAGTCCTTTTTGATGTATGGTATGTTCATGTTTATCTACCATGTATTAGCTGCACTGTTTACTTGTACTTGTTTATCTAGCTGTCTCCATGTCGTTTGCTTATCATTACATTATTTACTACCTCGCATATGATTCTCCATTGATTGCTTAGCTGTATTGCCTTCAATACAATCATTTAATGGAGAGGCGTGCGGTATTATCTTCACATGTTCATTTGTTTATCTGTGACGTTTAAAGAACGAATTACGAATGTGTGCGTTGCTGCGCTATGTGTATTGCTACATCGTTAACGCGGCCATTGGTTTGAATTGCTCGCTTGGCCCTCTTCTACTTGGGTTTGGCTGCTTTCCTTTTTCTGCTCTGTGTTCTAATGGTAAAGACCTGCGGATGATGGAGAGGAGGTGTGTGTCGGTTAAGGAGGCAATTCGCCGCCTCACTCAGGCAGAACTCGATGCAATGATAACGAAGGCAAGGCAACTAAATACTCCCTAGCGATATTTGCATATTGTTCATTTGTTTATCGGTGTTTTATCTGCAATGCTATATATCTGTATATATTTATATACATGGCCGCCTGTTTGATCGCTTCGCCAACTTTCGTCTTATGGTAATGAAGTCGCCCCCCGTAGGTCTTGCTATCGCCTGCATGCTCCCGTGCACTTCTTGTTTTTGCACTATAAGCATATATATATATATATACATATGTACAGGTATATACATCTATACAAGTATATATATAGGTATACACATATGCCTACGTACGTCTTGCGTATTCCTTACGCGTTCCATTTGTATTGCGTATGGGTTATTGTCCTATGCTTACTTATAAATAGTTTGTTTCTGCTTTGTTCTGCATTCGCATCTGCTGAGGCATTTAATCGTACTTATATTAATTGGTTCTTGAAGTAATTAGTATTCCCATAACTTAGTATTTTTATTGCTAAAGCTTCGTATTACCAAATAGTTGTAGTGGCTAGTATTAGTTCGTATTTGGCTTCCTCAGAAGGCGCCGTTATGTGATTTTGTTTGCTTGTGGGTCAGGATATGGTCGTTCAGCAGGCGATTGAGGCTGTGGAGGAGGAGGGGATCGTCTTTATCGACGAAATTGACAAAATTTGCTCCAAAAGTGTAAAATACAAAACCCACTGAAATCTTGGCGACTTTCTTTGCCTCGATGCTGTACCTCCTTCTTGCCCGTCGTTATTGTACATTTCTTTCTTTCCCTTTCTTAGTTATTCTCTCCTTTTCGAGTGGTAGTCCTTGCCCATTCGTGGCTTCTTTTGTTGTTGGTTTATGCGCTTGTCCATTGTGCGCATATTGCTAGTGTGCGCTGGGATCTATTCCCTGGGGTCTCTTCCCTGTCCATTGGGTTCTCTAACCTTTTTCCGTTGGGTTTTCTAGGGCTATTTGGACATGCCTGTTCGTTAACGTGGCTCATGCGGAATGCATGTTCAATTTGTTTTCAGGGTAGGGGGGGCTATCACGGGCCAGACGCCTCAGATGAAGGGGTGCAGCGAGATTTGTTGCCTCTGCTAGAAGGTTCGACTGTCTCTACACGATACGGCGAGATAAAAACAAATTACATTCTGTTTATTGCTTCAGGTGGGCCATCGTTCGGTTCATCACAAGCGCGCATTGCTGCTTCTCTTTTGCTCCCCATGCTTTAGCTGCTGTTGCTATTGTGCCGTTATAGATGCTGCCTAAAGTATAATTCCTTATTATGTCTTCCTCTAAAAAGTATTTTTTTTCTCGGACTTCAAATGCCGCTCAGGTTACGCTTTAGCCTCCTCCATTTATGGTAGTTCCACTCGGGGCTTTCTCCGTCATTTCCTATGCCGATTATTTGTTCTGTGTATTAGTACCATAACTGTTGCATTAGAGTGTGTTCACGTGCGTGCTAACTTTCCTTTCCGCTGGTGTATTCCTGTTTTATTCTTTTATTCATCGTTTCGTCTGTTGCTGCCTCAAGTGGTTTGTTTCACATTCGCCTTGTTGCTTTTTTAATCTATAGTTATATGCACCACATTGTGCTGTGATGCTTGTGGTTGCATGTGCATTCATCTGTTGTTACTCCTAGGCGCGTTTCACTCGGTCCAGCCAAGCGACATGCTGGCCGAGCTGCAGGGCCGACTGCCGGTTCGAGTGTTTTTAAAGCCTCTTTCTGAAGAAGATTTTTACCAAATTATGACCAAAACAAAACACAATTTAATTGAACAGCATAAGGGTAAATACGTGCCCAAGCAGCAACGCCAGCAACAGCAGCAACACCCGTATATAATACGACTCCCGTGTGGCTTATGGTGGCTTATTTGATGCTTGTATCTACGTATCTGCAATGACCGTGCATTTGTTCTGTCCTGACTGTTATGTTTGCTCTGATAGTACGATACACAAAGGTTTATATTTAGTTGTGTATAAGTGTTCCTGCTGAGATCGCTTGGCTTGCCCTGTTCAGCGTTGCTGGCAACGGAAGGCGTTGAATTGAAGTTCAGAGATGACGCGATTGCAGAAGTGGCAAAAGGTGATTCGGCTGTATAAGCAAAATCAATAAACACTCTTTGCTGTGCTGGAGCTGAAACAGCCTACGTACGCATAGATAAAATGCAATAGTAGGGCGATAAGCACGAGAGTAGAGGATTCGCAAACAATATACGCTGCAGAAGCCCGCATCCACAGCATCTCGACTAAATAAAAAGAGTGGAATAAGCTGCAGAATTAAGCTGTGAATGCATTTCCCTTCAAGAAAAAAGATGACCTGATACCTAGGAGGGGATTGTAGACATAGCGTGCGCACGAAAGTGTGCGGTCTCTTGCATGCCTTCAACAGGAAGCAGTAGAAGCACAGCTTCGTTGCTTATAGACATAGCTAATAAGAGCTACTTATGTACATTGTTAAACTAATGATGCATGCAAATAAATCTTCCCAAGTGCTGCAGCTGTATGAATATAACATAGTTCGTCAATGCAATAATTTCAGTTCTATACAAATGCTACATTTCGTCAACAGAATTAACAAATCAGTACTCTGCTTGCGGCTTGCCTGCTGCAGTTGAACCTATGCTTTTGCAATAGAGACAGGAAAAAAGCACAACTGAACAAATCGCATAGGAAACGGAATATTCGTATTGGCTTGTGTCTTGCAGTCGCCTCTGAAATCAATTCCCATGTTGAAAATATCGGTGCTCGCCGTCTCCACACCATAATTGAGAAGTAAGCCCCCAGCAGCACACTGTAAACCCTCAGTTGTATACTGTAATTCCTTTGCTGTATACTGTAAAACCGAATCTGTATACCAGAAAGCCTCAAGCAAAAACTGTAAACCTTCAACTGTGTACTGTAAACCCTCAGCTGTCCCCTGCATGCGGAAAAAGCTCCAAGTGGCGCTGTCCCACTGTGCGTTTGGCCTTCTTGCGATCCATAGTGTACTTAGCGTCTATGTGCATACAATCCTTGAAGTCTACCTGCATACAGTACTGTAAACCTAAAAGCGTTTAACGCGTAAAGTCTAAACTCGTACATTACTTAAAATATGGGCGGGCACAGTACTTGAAGCCTATGTGCGAATGATGCCCAAAACCTAGCTAAATACAGTACTTAAAGCTTAACCCCTAATCTTGCATCGTTGGGGAGCGAGGTTTAGGGCTGAGCGCTTTCAAAGAACATTTACAGGATGATAGCGTGCTTTCTTGCTTTTCTTTGCTCATCTTGTTATTTTGTGTCATATATTTGGTTTTCACGTCAGTTACTTTGTTGGTTGTGTTTGACTTTGCTTCCTGCCTTCTTTATCATTCAGAGTATTGGAAGATATAAACCTTAACGCCGCTCTTCAGCCGCCTGGCACCACGTCAGCCTGCAACACAAGCCCTAAGCCCTAGACCCTGAACTACAAACTCTGAAGACTAAACCCTAGACCTTAGCCCTTGATACGCAATTCAGCATGGAGCACCTTACTACTGTGTGGTTTCCTGTCTTCGTTAGTGGCTCTTGCTTATGCTTTTTGCCTCCTGTTGTCCTTTGGTTTGCTATACTTTTCTGCTGTTGCATTTTCCCCTGTTGTTGCTCACATTCCAGGCTACTTCATTTAAACTGTTTAGCGGGTCGGTTGATCTGTTTGTTTGTTTACGCAGGGTGCTGGTGGATCGGCAGCGCGTGATAGACAGCGTTAAAGGAATGCGCCTTCCCTTTGATCCTTCTCGTTTCATGTTATAGTTGTGCCTGTGCTTTTTCTAAACGATTCTTTTTTTGTTTTACCTCCTTCCCAAATCCGGATCTACACGCATGCTGCAGTGTTCAACTGTGCCTGCTCCAAGCTATGCCCTTAACCCTAAAAGCGGCAAACCCTAGCGGCTGATGAAGGAAAGGATTGTGGCGAGAATGCGTGAAGCCGATTTCTACTTGTTGATATAAACCGAAGACTGGTTGTTTGGTTGACTGCTGTGACCAGTGAACTGCCAATGCCTTTTAAATAAGACAGTGGGAGGATACGTTAAAAAGCCACGCAAACGCAGATAGAGCCAAATGCTACAGGGCAACGCCCTCAGGCAAAACACCTGGAGCTGAAGATACGCAGACCAAAACAAAGACAAAGTGTTCTAGAAAGGTTGAAGGGGTGGCCCGTGAAACTGCACATGGACATCCCTGCCATTAAGGAAAGACGCTGTAGTCGCTTACTACCCACAAATCCAAGTGGGAGAAGAAGGGGCCATAGGGGCCCCCTGAGGGTATGTGGTCCTCTGTTTTAAAGGGCCACCATATTATTGGGACCCCCGTACCTTCAGCGTGTCGCTGAGCCTTCCCGCCGCATCACTAACAGGCTCAGAAGGCCAAGCTAACTGAAATATATTCTTTTTGTTGCTGTATCTTGATTTTTGTGTTCACTGTTGTGGCAACTAGTACTGAAAATGTGTGAAAAAGTCCATCACGGATTCCTCTGGGGCTTGGGAACTGTACAAAGCCTCTTGACAAAGAAACGAGCGCAGAGAGGAAGAACAGCAAGCAATGGCACCCATCATCCTATCACCAGTCGTTGCTAAGATGGAGACGATGCAGAGTCTCCTGCAGCACTTCCACTTCTTTCTTAACCTTTGCCCTGCGATAGAAAATTGGACAATCCCGGTTAATGCAAATCACATCTTGCAGCATTGAGCCTTGACACCTGCACAAACACAGCGCAATCAGCACAAGAGACAAGCAAGCACAATAACACAGCATGCAGCAGAACGCAACAAGAAAGAAATACTCACAATAAGAAAACAACAGCAACACACAAATAGGGAAATAAAACTCAAACTAACAACTAGCAGCACCTCTCCTCGCTTGACTGAATATTAACAAGAAGAGGTGTGAGCAGGCTTGCACATTGGTGCAAAACGTTTGGGCATGCCTATATAACGTATCCTACCTAAACTAGAATGCGAAGATGCATGCAAATATGACTCCCCTGAAGGAGTATATTAAACCATGAAAGGGAAACGTAATGACACTGCAGCTGCCCTACTGGTAGCAACTAAATCTTAGAGATAAGCCAACACTCGCTAATACCAAACACTTTACTTCAGTTGTATCGGCACACAGACAAACACACTCTACGAATGGATACACCTGCCTAGTCTGAGACTATGCCATTTCAACGAACTTCCGAAGAAGATTATCCAGAAGAAAAAGAATACTCTTCTTCCTCACCTCTGACACTCTGTCCACAGAGCGTTATGCTCGCGTTCCAATGCCTGTACTTCAGATGCCTTCGCTGCGGCTATCTGCAGGGAGCCAGAATAAACGAACAAAACAGCTGAAACGACATTCACCTTTGTTCAAATGTACAGATGCGCTTGCGCACAAACGTTATTATATGCACATATATATGTAGACAGATGAAACAATCATAAAAAGAGTAAGTACGATGCGGAGAGGCAAGATGCACCGCGGCCTAACTAATACGGTTACTGCATGCACAAGCCCAACCCGACATCGGACGCCTTCAAGATGTGCATGTATGCACAGGATACCTCACACACGAATTTGGAGTGGCTTACTTCTCCCTCTTTCGACTGGCAGTGCTTGCAAAGCGCCCCTTCGGTAATGGTAACGCGGCAGCCGACACACTGAACCCCCTTCTTGATGAACTTCGCCATGGCGCCTTGACTTGAGACAGTTACAGTCTTCTTCAAAGTGTGCAGACCGGCTGAAGCACAGCCAAACAGATCCAGAAAAGAACGTTCAAAGAAGCCAATGTCACGCACTGCTCCCATGCACAGGCAGCAATACATTGACTGCAACGCATTTAATGGTCGCAATGGTCATGACTGCGGCGCTGACGCTCGCACGATATGCTCAAAGTAGTAATTAGTATAAGGAGTGAGAGCTACAATAAAAATCCAAACTAGTAGACATAAAGAGCAAATTGAATGCATGGGTAGTGGAGGTTGGGCTCCTTACTGATTGGAGGCCCAACAACAACACAACCAATAAAGACAACAATGCAATATAAAAGTAGTGCTAGAAGCTACAGAGGGAATAACAGCGAGAAGGGTCAGGAGAATAAAACAAGCACACGAGTCATAAGAGTAATGATAAGAAAAACCATGCCAGTTGCTGGAACTAACTGAAGAGGCTTTCGGGGTCGTTCATCACGCCCTCAAAGATTCGCATGAGGGGCCCCTTGAGAGTCTCGAGGTAGTGCTGCGTGTCGATGGGCAAATTGTTTTCTAAAACATACAGCGGGTCTTCAGCTCTCTCGTACTGCGCCTGTCCCTTAGACCCTTGCACCACGACGTAAGAAATCCGGTCGCCTACGTTGGGTGCTGTACCGGGGTCTGCATACACAAGGGGAGCCCAACGAACAACAGAAAATACACACGGAAGGACAGATGAACACAACTGCGGATATAATGGCGAAATAAAGATACCTAGAGGCCAAGAGGTCAGCAGGCAGTACAAAAGCACATATCACAAAAGACGTGAAGAAACACCCCAGTGCACACAAAATAAAATAACAGATGTACATTAAGAGGCAAAGAAGAGTACCAAGGCGCGACAATCATCAACCAAAGAACTCGAGTCACCGCACAAGACCCCGCGCAGTTCCATGCCCCTTGCTTATTTCTGCGACTAATGGGCTGGACTGAGCGCTGCTTGGTTTCGCCTTTTTAAACAAATCTAAAGTGAGGGCCTCACCCCGCTTCCTTAGTTTCTTGGCCAACTCCACATGAGGGAGTTTCGTGTCATAGTCCAGCTTGCCGAGACTTTTGGTTTGAACCAACAGACTGAGGTCTATCTTGTTCTGCAGTAAAGAAGGCGCATAGAGGACACTGAAATACTTCTTTAGTTCAGCTGCATTCTTCTGGTTATGCTGTAGTGCAGATATATGCCTTCCGATTACTCAGCTTCTGTTTATTTGATGATGCTTGTTTCTCTGGTGCCGTACGGAACTCCTTGTGTTTGCCTGAGGTTTTCTTACTGCTTAAACAATACGGGAGACACTAGCATGCATATATATTTTGTTTATTCGCTTGTCGGTTTGTTTACCTGCAGGAGTTCCGCAATCTTATTGCGTGTATAGGCCTTGGCGTTCTCCACGTCTTTGTCTATTAGCATTTTCTTCAGCACTGTGTCTACCATTATTTGAACCAACATCGAGAAGTCTCGACGCACTGTCTGCAAGTAGACAGAGTGCCAGAAAATAAAATCAAGAGTAAAACCATCATGTGTAACACGCAAAAGCACAAAAGCATACAACTCAGTAAACAAGCAGCAAAAGCCAAAAGACTTAACAACACTTGAGACCGGAGAAAAAGCAAGGACACAAGGCTGCGGACAGAGAGCAGAAGCAAACACATGAACACATTTGAGAAGAGAAACAAACAAAGGAAAATAACAAATGAATATTCACAAGAGAGCGAGTTAAGCTGAAGTGGTCTAGCAGGTTGATGGCTTCACCTCAATGCCCTTGGAGTCGATTTTGTCATAGTGGGTGGGGTTTGTGTACAGAAGACCGGCGTAACGCTTCTTGTTCATGAGTAAGAAAGGACAATACACTTTCTCAAATTCTAGCTTTATAGGACGAATAAACTCCCCGCTTATTTTGTTCGCTGCCTCACGGCCTAAACAACAAGGGCACGCATACTTATACAACGCCTGTGCAGCAAAGCCGTCTGCCGGCTACTTGATCGTTTTGCTGAGTGGTTTGCTATTCGCTTGCTTATTTGGCTGTTCTTAGGAGGACAAGCAGCAAAAACGAAGTACACGCAAAGGCAGGGCGGAACAAAACCAACGCAGATTCCGCAGGCCAAACAAAACCCTAAAAGCGGTATGTAAAGCCGACGAGCTTTGTTTTCATGCCCCTGTTCTACATGCTGTATATGCATACATAATAGCAAACAAATGAAATAAAAAGAAGCAATGGAAACTGTTGCTAACCCAATTTCATAGCCTCTTCAATAGATGTCGTGCCAAAGCGAATCATGACAGAATCGGTGTCACCGTAGACAACCACGGCGTTATGTTCATAGCCATTGGCCTTTGTGTACAACTCCTCCACCCTTCGCTTGGTGTATTCAATCATATCTCTCCCGAAACACGTGATAGACGTTGCCACCTCTAAGCAAGGTAGCTGGCCCCCGACCTGCACAAAGCACAAACAAACCCAGAAGCACACAGCGAGCAAAATGCGCATCATTCCCTGCAGGAGGTTATAAAGAAAAATACGGCAATGTGAAGATGAAAAAGACAACAGCAGACGCAAACACCGGGAGAACAGGCAAACCGAAGAGAATGGCCAGCAACAAAGCCGTCAGTGCATTTGTCTGGAACATTCACATTATATACAAAAAAATACAGATACAATGCATATGCTTAAATCAAATTAACAGGCATAAGCAAGCAGATACACAAAGCAAGCAAGTACAAGCAAATACAAGCAACTTCAGCACGCAACAGAAACAGAACAACAGGCAGCTAAACAACGCAAAAACAACAGCAACCACAGCAGCAATAACTAGTGCTGCTGCTACTAGGTACTACTACTGCTGCAAGCAGCAAACACCAGCCAACAAACAGCAGTAGCAACAACACGGATGTTTAGCGGCATACCGTGGCACCGGTGTATCCGTAGACGCTGTTGGCTGTGATTTTAAGGGCGAGTTGTCTGCCATTGAGGACACTTTTCATGAATTTGTCTTCTGCTTTGCTCATTTCCGCCTTTGCCACTTTGCGAGCTGCAATAAGCTCTTCAACAATCATAGGAAGAACGCCGCGTCGTACCGACGCCTTCACAAATGTGTGCCGCGGGCTACTAGTTGTGTGCGTCACCTGCAAACCCAAAGCATGCAACGGCAGAGCAACAGTAGCAGCGGTCAAGGCAGCAGCAGGACCAGCAGCCGATGCTGCAGCAGCAGCGGTGAAAAAAGAAGTGGGTCAGTAGGAAGAGCAGAACTAACAATAGCTCGAACACCGCGATCAAAAAAGCAACAGCAACAGCAAAATGAAGCTTTAACATCACTGCCGCTGCCCTCCCCTCTATAAACCTGTTGCATCCTATTCGTCTGACAGTTAACTTGCTCATTTGGCTTTTCTCGATTGTTAAACCATTCGTCTGTTCACTATTCTGTCTGTGCTTTGTTTAGGAAACGAATGCAACTGCAGCGGCTCACAAGCGCAGGTTGGAGTGAATGCACATCTCCTCCTTTTACGAGAGTGCTGTAGCAGATGTTGTGGGCCATCATAATTGAAGGATACAGAGAAGCAAAATCTAAAGTAGAGATGGGCATATTGTAAAACCCCTTCAGCGGCTCCAACACTGTCGCTCCCTCGTACTTGTCGTCGCGGTCGCCCCCTACGCGCTGCAGACAGGCAGAAGCACAGCGGCATCAGAGGAGGGCCAGCACATTGACAGGCAAATTAGTTATTAATCGAAGAACAAATTAATTGAGGCTTTAGGGGTGAAGGCGAGCACTATCTAAGGGCAAACGATTCAACTACAAGCAAACAAGCAAACAAGCCAAAAAATGAACAGGGCAGCACAATACTTGCGTGTTAAGGTAGAACAAGCAAGCAAACACAATCCAAACAAGCATGCGGCCTCTATACACGCAACAGCGTCCCGCCACCAAACACGAACTGTTGCGCTTGTGCTATACGCCTAGTCGCCTCAGGGGATGTTGTTTAGGCACTGCGGCTGTGGGTTTGAAGTTCGTTCTTCTCTCGAAGCTGCATCGCCGGCTCTACAACTAAGTGATTCCTTAAAACGGCAGAGGGGTGTAATGCACCGGCATTTGTTAGGGCTTAGGGCTTATTGGTGCACTTCTAGCATTTAGGGAGTAGGACTGAGCACTGCGGGCAAGAGTTGAGGATATCAATCCTTAGGATTCCAGGGTTTATGGCTTCAAAGCCTGGCATTTCATTCGGGGTTTAGGGCTTCAGGCTTTGGAGGTTTGCGGTTTAGCATTTACCTTGACGGAGGGCACGACGTAGTGCAGCTGTCTACACTTGCGAAGAAGCTGGGAAGTGACTTTGATTTGCTGGCCTCTGAATGCAGCAACGCACATTTTGTTTAGCAATCCTTGTGTTAGAGGCAACTGTCAGACAAATGTGCAGGAGAGGTGTAAATGAAGAGGAAGAGTTAGGTTGGATTGGAGTGTACAGGCACCTCGTAAGCAGGTAAGTGAGAGGAGTGCCTGTAACGCGGCTCATTTCAACATAGTTGAAGAGAAAAAGCAGTTTATTCAGCAGCCTCAGAGGCAGCAGGGCGTCCTTCAGGCAGTAAACGGCTATGCGGCGCCTGGTGGTAGGCGAGCCCCTGAAGAGGTCTCCTATCATGCTGTAGTGCACGTCTTCCTAAGAAAACACAGCATTGCATCGAGCATGTTTAATCTAACCAGGGTGCAGGAGATGCTCTCTCTCCAAATGAAGCAGAAATACAAGTATAACTCAGCCGAAACGGGCAGACAGAGGACCGACAAAGGAGCTAAGATGAAGAGGACATGAGGAAACCCAGCGGCAAACGGAGGGACTGAGCGATGGAGTAAGCAAAAATAAGAGTCACACAAGAAAATGCGAACAAAAGACACATAAAAGAACTTGAACGCAAGATAAACAAAGCAACCAGCACGCAAACAAAGCAACCAGCAAGCAAACAAGCCCACACAAAAATAAAGAAACAAACGAAGAATATCCCTTGTGGTGGTGCTGACTGACCTTTTGCTCCTTAAGGAATTCAGAGGAGACGAAGTTGAGGGAATAACTCTTTAGTTTGTGATCTCGACGGACAAGCTCCAATACATCGAACTGCACACGACCCTCTACAGGGATCTCCTTGTTGTCATGCGTGCCCAGCGCTCTAAGAACAAACCAACCTTAAACCCTAAACCCTAAGCCCTAAACTACAAACGGCGCAGGCATGCAGATCTTGGAAACAAGCAAGGATATTTGCCCTCGGGCCAAAGGTTTAGGGCGTAGAGTTTGGGGTTTGCTGCACCTGGAGCTGAAGCGAGTGTCTGAAATGCGGGACTCGAAGGCCTTCAGACGAGAAAGGGAACTGACGCCCTCCGCCTTGATAGCAGCTGCCCTCGTTAGGAGATAACACAAATCGAAGTTGATGCAGTTATAACCCGTAAGAAAGTCAGGGTCTACCTGCAGACACACTCCAACGCACACGAGAATGCCAAGGTCTGCTGAGTGTACGCTCAATACAGAGCCGCAAACAAAGGCAAGGAAAACCGACAAAAACCAAACACTGACAGACAAGCCACAGCATACTCAAATGCAGACAAATACATAAAATAATAATAAACTGAAAATCCCAGAGCAGCCAACGTCAGCACAAACGCGTGCACTTAAAGAAGCGGGTATGACGACCCACGACAAGCAGACAGGATGACGACACATGAAGGCAAATCGAAGAAACTCGAACTTTAGAAGAAAGCAACTAACTCGTTCCGTCCCCTATCTATGTCACAGGGTCTGCCAGCCAATGCAAACACCTACAAGTGCAAATGCATATATACATATTAAATCTATTTACACGTATATAAAAAGCAACAACGGAAGGGCGATGGGCGAGATACACCGGGACGCGCGATACAGAAGACACACAAACATAAAATGTGCCGAAGGCAGAAAAGAAAGCAGGAAAGCACCAACACACAAAAGAGCAAACTAGGACGAAGCAAGACACAAGCAAAATGGCAAAAGACAGAAAAGCAAGGAGCTAATGAAGCAGGCAGAAGAACGAGCGAAGAGACAAGCAAACGAAGAAACAGAGAGACAAAGAAACAGGCAAACAAAGCAACAAAAAACAGACAAACAAGCATGCATGCAGGCAAACCATGAGAAACGCAAGCAGAGAATCAAACAAATGCACCGGTGAGAACGCAGCAGCCGGAGTGTCAACGTAAACGCATTCCCAGAGCAAGGCAGTAAGAAAGGGCGGCTACCCCATTCCAAGCTTCTTTCTTTCGTGCTTACCTCTCTGACAAACTCTGCCCATTTTACCAGCATCTCTGCCTCATCTTCAAACCAAAAGACCCACGCCCCAGCAATTGGTGCGCATTCATTGAGTGCAAATATCACGCGGCATAGCGGCTGATCTGTTGCATCACTGGCACTTGCTGCTGATGATGATTTGTCCTTGTTGGCCTTCTCCCGTCGCTGCTCCTCTACAATAGAGGATATCTGAATTACAGGATCCTCCTGCGCCTCCGGGAAGCCCTGGCCAACTGCCTTCACGCACTCAATATCTGTACACCCCAGACAAAAAACTTACTGAAAGAGTTGAGAGCGTACGATCAACGAAACCAGATATACAGGAAGAAAACACAAGCAACACACGAAATGATACAAAAAATCCAAACTGAAGGGGGGAGAAAGCTGGATGACAACAACGACTAAGCAAAGGTAAACCAACGCCACGACAACAGAAAAAATAGAAACAGAGACGAGCAAATAGACGATGCCTCCCAGAAAAAGTGCGGCCAAAATACTGGAAATGCCATAACAGAACATCCAAAACAAATTGCAAAGAAACCAAAAACAACGTGAAAAACCTGAGCTCGAGACAAACCATCCGCAGGTGTTTGATCTGTTGGCTGATCAGATGCAAACATATTTACAGGCAATGCCATCTCGAGAGAGCCGCCAGTTTCGCAGGCGCTGAGTTTTTGTATACGCAGAGAGACATCATGTGCATGCAGAGGCAAGCACTCAGAGCGACTAACCGAAGGACAGCATTCGCAGGGGAGGAAGAGATTGAAAGTCTCCCTGCAGCGGCAAGGCCTCGATGTCTGCGTAGTGTACATCCACCTCCTCTTGACAACGTGATTCCCGCAGAGAAGGGAGGCGCACTACGTAGCGCCCTTTCTTTGCTGCAGCAGGGAGCACACGCATGTGTAAGCACACCCAATAGATAGAACCTGCTACGCCTGCGCTTGAAAAACACGAAGAGGCTTCACACCAACGTTTGTACACAAAACCAGGCAGACAAAATACGAAGAAATCGTTAGGAGCACAGCTCAATCAAGAGCAGTAAGCAGACACAGCAGCCAGAAGAGGCCGTGAACATGCGAAGAGGCCCTTAACATGCACGCAACTGAACAGACAACAGACCACGAGAACGCGCGGCCTTAAAAATGATGAAAGAGCCGCCCCGTGTCAGTGTTTGTACGCGGCCCCCTCCATCTACAATCCTCATGCTTGTACAGAGACGTCGTCTGCAGTGTGTGTAAGGTGGGCGTAATTGTATATGCTAGCAGTTCTGTTCGAATTCAGTTTGTTTGATGCTGCATGTCAGTTGTTTGGCTCTTAGCTTTGGGCATGGCCATTATCTGTATTGTATTCGCATTCTGGAGTGTCTGCCATGTGCGTGTGCTTATGAAATAGTTCTTGTTGCTGCTGTTGGCTGTATATACGAGGCGAGACAGCATGTGTTTGAATTGCTGCTGCTGCAGGTTGTGCTGCGTTGCAGCATACCTTTGACCCAGCAGCACCCCGTGACTTCGGCGTCCACCATGAAGCGCAGTACGAAGGGAATATTTGCCTCATAGGCTGTGTTAGGCAGCGTTATATGCTGGCCGCTAGCAGCCCCAAAGCCCTCAGGCACTTGTAGGCGGATGCCACCCTCAATGAAACTGCGAATGCTCCCCACTAACTGCGGAGAGGCCGCTGTGACTCGAAAGAACAGCTGATGCGCCTTAGAAGGGGAATAGTACATCAAAGACTGCAGCACAACCCCCACAGCAAATGCGCATAGACAGCCCTCACAATACACATCCACTGAAAAGACTACACAACAGAAAAGCCGCTGCAGTGTTTGGTGCTTTAGCAGTTATTGTTGCAGCAGAAGCTGCAGTCATAACGAACGCAACGAGCTTCAATATCCACGGCACTTGAAACCAAACTGAGGATGATCTGCGGCTGCATTCAAACCCGAGATGCAGCCCCAATACAACCAACAACGAACAACACCCGACAACAGCCTAAGCGCTTAATGAACTCCAACACACGCAAACCTTCACAGACATGCCGCAAAGCCCATCTCTGCATCGGCCCCAGCAGCTGCAGCAATAGGAGCAGCAGCGACAGCAGCAACAACAGCCGCAGCATCCTCAAAGGCCCCGGTGAAGAGCCTTAGAAACAGCTCGGGCAGAGCAGCCGCATGAAATGGCGCAGGGTGCCCGCAGTCGCACAAACCGAAGTTGTGTTTTTCTCTTGCTTCGTGTGCAGATGATTATCTGTTTTTTGCACGTTGCCGTTTTCATTTCAACATGCTGATTTATTTATTTATTATTGTGTTTATTTGGTTTCTTTTGGTCGAATTCCTGTACACGATTATTTACGCTGTACTTGCAATATGCACTCTACTTGCAGTATGCTCTCCCCTTTCCACACCAGTTGTCACATGTATGCCAGTTGTTGAGTTTATACCATTCAAATGGCCTATTGCACCAGTTTTATTAATTATTTTGTTGCTTGTTTACCTCCTTCTCTTCAAGGCGGACGTCGAGGATGCGTTTTTCAAAAGACTTGCCTTGCGCATGGCTCTTCAGCAGATGGTCCTGGAAGACAAATATCAGCAGCCTTCAAATTATTAAATCATTTATTTATTTTCCATTGTATCTAAGAACTACATATTTGCAGGCATACTTGGACTGACGTGTTTATCCATAATCATGCCCTTTCGCCGTGCAGTTTCATGCTCACATTTACATTCATGCTTATACTCAGACCCATGTGCAATGTAAATTTGAAGCTGAATGCGCGTATTCATATATATATATATATATATATATATATATATATATATATATATATATATATATATATATATATATACACGTAGATGCAGATATAGGGACGGACAGTCACATTCACATTCGTACACATAATTGTCCTCATATTCATATTCAAATCCATATTTCCATGAATTTTCACATCTATTGATATTTGTGTTCACATTCACACTCATGCTCATATGTTGTTAGATTAATGCTCCCATGCATACTCAATATTCATGTACATATTCATATTTCGCATCCGCATTCATATTCACCTTCGGGTGTATATTTGTATTTACATTCATATTTGTATTTATATTCATATTCATATTCACATTCTTATTATATTCGCATTCACATTCACATCCACTTACATATTCCTACCCTTACAATGACTCATATTTACCTCGATACTTGCATGCATGCCCAGATGAGCCTTCATAGTGTTTCACATATACAAGCCGAGTGTATGCATCTATATATATATATATATATATATATATATATATATATATATATATATATATGTAGGTATATATAAGATATATATTAGATATATAGAGGCCAAGGGAGCAGAAAAGGTACGACAATCTACAAACAAGTGCCTCGACGTGACTACAAGTAGGAGACAGGGCAGAGGTCGATGGCATACATCTATTGCAATGCGAACAGCTTCAGTGAGGGCATTTTGCTGCCAAGTCGCGCGGCCCTGAGCTGCAGCAGCAGCTGCAGGAGCAGCAGCTCTGATCGCTGCAGCAAGATGCCCAGGGCACTCGAAATAGCAGTAGGGGAAGAAGCCGTGAACATTACAAACAACTGACTGCCCCCCAGAGGTTACGCCATACAGGCGAACCATCGGAAATGTGGTGTTGCCCCGCCCCGCCTCTGCTGCAGACAGCGAGGAGGCAGTCAAAATGCTGGGGGGAGGACGAGTTGATGCTGCTCCATTCGCTGCAGTTGAACCCGCGCCGTTAGAGAGAGCCTCCTGCTGCAGCTGCTGAGGCCGCTGCAAGATCGTATCTGGCACCGAATGCCGAAATGCTGTTGCTGCTGCCACGTCGAGTTGAAAGAAAACTAAAATACATAAAACATAAACATATTCACAGAAAACACAAATACATAACTGTACGTTCAACACAAGATGCACAGAAACAAAACACAAGTAACAACGGCAGATACAACGCATACATATATACATGAAGGCTCTGATAGAAACTCATTGAAAAACAGATCACTAGGAGGTAAGCAAACACATTTATATTTATATTTATTCCGATATATATATATATATATATGTCTATATCGATAAATCTATATATAATATCTGTATGCGTATAGATGACAGATGTAGATATACAAATACAGATATAGATACAGGTATAGATATAGACATACATATAATGCCCTCGCAAATGCATGCATTATGCATACACAGAATATAATACACAAGCATATCACGCAGACAAAGACAGCACGGGTAGCTGTTGGCCGCCTGAAGCAGAAGGCGGGGGTGAAGGTAGGGGAGGCTTTCGAGGGATCAAAGGAAGAAACATGACGCACTTAAATCCTCTTGGCCTGCAGCAGGAGAAACACAAAGAGACAGAGCATGCAGAGCCGTCTACACCCACAATCCCACCGAATAACACCTAATCCCATTGCAGCACCAGTAGATGCTACTGCAACTGCTGCAGCAGGTGGAAAGGGCCTCTGCCTCTCAACAAGCTGCAGGGTGGACAGAGGCCAAGTATTTGCGAAGGCAGGCCATAAACAACACAGTCAACAGCACGCAGATAGCAGCTGTTTATAGTAACCTCTCTTAGAGCTGTTTCTCAGGAAGTGCTTGCAGGGCACATATTCTCACGGGTTCCTCCCGGCGGCCCAGCCTTTGGGCTGTCTTCGCGGCGCCAGCTCTTCAAGAGTTTCGCCCACATTTCTTCAGCAGCAGCGCGTGAAGGCCCCGACTTCTGAAAGCCCAACACAGAAGAAGTCAATTCGGCGGGGCCCCCAGGGGCCCCTGGAGGCCCCCCTCCCCGCACGCTAGTCGCCCCGGCCATCCTCCCCAGGCCTCAGGGCGTGACAACTAAGGCGTAGGCTGTGAAGATCAACACGCGAGAGAAGATAATGAAAGGAGGCAGCGCTGCACCAATCCTCCTCAATGGAAACAAGAGGGATATGCCCTGAAAGACAGAGAAGACAACAGTGTCTTGGGGAGAACGAGCGGTTCTACGACTTGAAGTGGGCCAGGGGGGGTCCCTTTGCCTGTAATACCAATAGACAGGAAGGAAATCAGATGGTTATTAAAAAAACACCCTCAACAATAAAAATAGAGGCGCCTCGTTGCTTCAGGGCCCTCGAGTTGTCGGAACAAATCATACACACCGATCAGCACGGGAGTTGGCGGGCGATTTTCTCGCTAAAACTTTAAACTCTGCAGAACTTCAGATGAAATCAAAGCGCGAAAGACTGACATAATAATGGAGAAGAAAGCAGAGAAGGATTCAAATGCCGACGCCGACCGAATCGACCCGGTGGAAACACAACACCGCCAGAGCGCGAAGGGTGGCTGGAAGTGATTTCTCGTGTTTTTTAGCGCATTTTGGCGTCTTAGTAGAGTTAAATAACCAAATAACATTTCCTGATTACTGCTTCTACCAAAATTGTCCCATCTAAACTGAATAAGCCGTGCGGGGTTGTTTTTCGCTGCTCCTCGAGCGCATGCAGTAGCCTCTGCTATTCGCTGCTGTTCATCTTCTGTTAACGAAACAAAGGAGGAGTCGGCGGCGCTCCACACACATTTTCCTTCCACTCTACTGCTTCATCTCCTTTGTTCACTCTAACCCAATGAGTGCCACCACACCCGCAGAGCCGGGGGCAATGCCCACGGCCAAGCCGGCTTGTTCAGCGCTTTCCAAAGCGAAACCGTTCATTGTTGGAGGCCTCTCCGGCTGTATTGCCACATGCTGTATTCAACCTGTAGATATGGTCAAGGTTCGGCTGCAACTGGTTGGGGAAGGCGGAGCGAAGGCGTCGACAAGTCCTATCCAGGTTCTAAAATCTGTTCTGAAGAACGAAGGGGTTCTCGCTCTTTACAAGGGATTAGATGCTGGCATCACCCGCCAGGTGTGTTTGCAGCCGGTTTGCCCCTGTACACGAACGCGCGGGGAAATAATTTACAGAATCGTGCTAAGCCCGTAGGTGGTGCTGGCAAGGACAAAGGCCACGACAAGCACTGCAGGGAAGCTGCATCTTGTGTGGCCTTTCTGCTAATATGACTATTCACTCATGCTGTGCTGCGGAAACTCAGCTAACCTACTCTACCGCCCGACTTGGGCTGTTCCGAGTCTTTAGCGACAGGCTAAAGGAAATGTCAAGGAGCGCCGACCCCACAGCACCCCCCCCGCCTCTCCCTCTCTGGAAAAAGGCAGCAGCAGGACTGGCTGCAGGTGGAGTTGCCGCTGCATTTGGAAACCCAGCAGACCTTTCTCTTGTCCGCATGCAGGTAGGCAATATCACCCTGATGCCATCAGCTACAACCCCTTCGTTGGCTGACCACAATATGAAACATAGTGCCTGATGGCGACGCAACGCTGTAAACATGTCCTACAGGCTGATGCAACTCTTCCACCTGAGGCCCGACGCAACTACACCGGGATCTTAAACGCCATTTCAAGGATTGTAAAGGAAGAAGGGCTTTTAGGCCTTTGGCGAGGCAGCTTCCCCACGGTTCTCCGCGCTATGTCACTGAATATGGGTACACACTGCGGTTTCAGATCTTCTCTCTACCCAGATAGGCATTCGTTTGCAAAAGCTCTCGAGCAAGACGTGTGTGGTTGTCCATGCGAGTTGCAATCGTTGCAGGAATGCTAGCGACAAATGACCAGTGCAAAGAAATGCTTGCTCCCACCTTGGGGAACGGATGGGCAACGACACTAACAGCAAGCGCTATCTCGGGCTTCTTCGCGGTGACATTTTCACTTCCATTCGACTTCTTAAAGACGCGGTGAGACTGCGGAAGTTGTTACAGCTGGTCCATGATGACTCCGTTCTGAATTGCACAGCTCGTTCCATCTTTTCTCTCATCCATGCGCTTGAATTGATTGCTCTCTATCCTGATGTTTGGATTGGTACAGCTTGCAAAAAATGCGCCCGGATCCGGTAACGGGGAAGCTGCCATACAAAGGCGTACTGGACGCCGCAGTGAAGATCACTCGGACAGAGGGTATCACGGCATTCTACACAGGCTACCCCACGTACTACGTGAGGATCGCACCTCACGCGATGATCACCCTGATCTGCATGGATTATCTGGACAGAGCGTTTAAGCGATACTTCTAGACGCTCCAGACAAAAGCTTGGATTTCTGTTATATTTTTAGCGTAGAGGTTGCAACCGCCTTACAACTCTGCCCCAAACATAGTTCCACAGAACTTAATACGGCGTGCACTTTTCTGCGAGTGAAATAAGACTGCCAGCTTCAATGCAGTGCACCAACTTTATTAGTTCTACTCCGCAACGGAAGAACTTTTTAAGAGTGTGAAAAAAACGGTTTCGCTTAGGCTATACGCACGTTAGGCATTAGAGATGACCGTGATGCCATTCAGTTGTTCTTCAACCTAGGACAGCGGTCAGGTTATGCATTTTCCCCGGGGTTCGGCAGCATTTCTGCCCATTAATGATGACATTGTGTCAAATATTGCAGCATATATTGCTTTAGACGAATTGAGGACCCCGACGAGTTAAGCCACATCAGGCATTGAGCGCTGATGCATCCCAATCAATACCCGCTCTACTTAGGTTACAACTGTTGAAGAAAACGAAGGGCGTTAGATGATGACTCCTGTTTTCAAGGAACCAAATTGCCCTCAAATATTACTTTACGTGCACAGAGAAATTCGCCAACGTGACTCACTTGCATTGCTGTGGGCATTTCTTGGGGTAAGAATGCATTTGCCTAAATGCGATTACTGTTTGAAGCCATCTGGGTTCCATTGCCTCCTTGGCTGATTACCTCAGTAGCAGAAAGCTCCTAAATGACGACGTGAGTGCCGGTACTGCATCTAGAGAAGCCATTTTCTTACTTCAGGATGCATGTTGGTGGGTGACGCCAACAGCGAATCATAGGACCATAGTCCGCCTCCGGGAAACCCTACACGTTTTTAATGGCGCATTGGAGGAAGCCTGCGGGCCCTTTAGTTTTGCTAGGTACCGTCATCTTCTTCCTCATCGGCAGGGTCAACTTCTACAGTCTGAGTTGCCAGTATAAAACAACGATTCTGTCGATCGAGATTCCCTGGCCTACCAGGCCTGTAACGCCAAACCTCATTTGGTCAGCCACGTCGCCTATGCCTTGTGCCATCTATTCGCAGCTGCATTAGCTCATGCAACGTTGCACTCAAAGAATATGCTACCCACTTGGGTCTGCTTTTCGTGAACAGCAACCGCGGATACTGTGGTCAGTTGCGCATGATGCAATGCCAGAAAGGTAAATAAAGCAGGGATCCATATCCTCCTGCTCATTGCAAGATCAGTTCGAGGTTTCATGCAGAGAAGGGCAAAATGCAAAAAGTGACACTCAAAACTGTGTGAACACCTTCCGGATGGTGTCCATACACCTCACGCCAGCATGCGCAGTTGCGAATCTGCGTGCCAGCCAGAATTTGATATTTTGCCGGACATTGGGTCGCAGATACACAACAGTTTCTACGAAGATGAAGTCGGCACTTTTTTTGTGTACAGCAGTTGCTGTTGCAGCCCTTTCTGCCATTGGCGCGGAGAGCATTCCGAACGTCCCCAAATGGGTTGATGAAGCCAAGCTGGCGTATGCCGCGGAGGTCAAATCTTCTTTGACTCCTCTGACTGTGGTAAGCACTTGGGCAAGGATTTCTTTTCCCCCTTCACTTCATGAACTCTCTGTAGAACAAGGATTCCAATGCGGCGTTTGTTGATGCTCCCGCCCCAGTTGATATTGCAGCTCTGACTGCCGAGCTTGCACGCTTGGAGGAGTCCGAAGAGAAGTAGGCCAAACACAGCACTCCTCCCCCCAAAGAGCATCAACTTAGTGCTTCGCCAATAGGTTCCGTGGCGACCGCCGCGCGATCGCTTTCTTCGCTTCCCTCATCATGGTTGGAGTTTTCCTCATGTTCTACTTCACCACAACTCGTCTTGAGCATTCAATCAAGGAAGCAAGGTACGCATTTTCTTAAATGGGTCTTGTCTAGCAGCTTTCCCTCATGCTTTTTCTGTTCACCAGCAAACTCTTGGGCCCCACACCTCGGCCAGAAGCTGTGGACCTTCGCCTTTAGGCGGACAACTTGATGCAAAACGTTCAGATTACAAACCATCACCTCGTTTGGCACGCTATCTGAATTGCACGATGCCGTAGACCTGTAAATGATACCAATGTCTAAATAGATGGTCGTATCTAGACCCGCATATGACCAGGCAAATTTAGTAATAAAAAGCGCATTAGTGACGTTTACTTTGTAACTGAACGACTGGCCACGAACACGTAGACAAAAAGTGCCGTTGCTTCGAACAATGTCCACAATGCCAACTCTTTTCGTGCCGACAAATTCTATTCATGAAATATAGCCAAGCCAGAAGATATGTCGTGTGCCAGGCTGGAAGAGGATGAGAGTATATACCATAAATTTTAGCAAGTGAAATGCAGATTCGTATTCTTCACCAGTAGACGAAGTTACACCTTTGTCCAACATTCCCAGCTGTAGTTGGCTGGCATTTTAAAGTGTGAAAATGCACGAATGCCCATATGGGTCAACAACAGACTATGGTGAAGGACGACGAAAATGGCCCGTTCTGTAGGAAAGGCCATGCGAACAACGAGATTCGCCCAAAATGCGGCAATTGAGCCTCCGCGTGTTGAGCACGGAAATAAATTGCTTATTTCGCCTGCAACACGAATTCAATCGACTCTAGACTTATTGGCTGCTAAGGAGAAAAATACCGAACACTCTGAAACGGCGTTTTTTATAAGTCTGGAAAGCACCATGATTCTCAGGGGTACGCTGACCATTTTTCACAGCATCGCACGCGTGGAAACGTCCTCGAAGCGCAGAAAGGACTTATCTTGAAGCCAGTATGCTGCATATCCAGCATGGGCCCATATATATCCAAGAGTTCAAATCAACTATAACTCCAAGGCGTTACAAAACGCCGTGACTGAAGTTTCCCTCCACTCTCTTGCCCATGAGTGGAAACAGCAAGGCTTCGGCAAAGCATTTCTTTGGTGTTAGTTGAACCATTGCGCACGTGTTCGCATATGTGGCATTTATTTCGTGAGCTTGTACACAATTCAATACACCTGAACCGGCAAGCAACACGTGTGTACCGGGGGGAAAGAAAGCTGAGCAGCACCTAGTTAAACAGCACCCATTCGATGGGATTATTCTAGAAGAATACTTCACATGTTTATTGTGGACCATGTTCACTTAAGCCTGAGGGATGCTAACGTTCACAATCAGAGCACCCAGGGGGCCCGCTAGCGCAAACTGACGGTGCTGGACTGAACTCGAACCCTAACTATGAAGAAGATGAGGTAGAACTAGGAAGAAACAAGCACGTTATACGTGAATGCTGCCTGTGTGCAATGTGGATCTAAGCTGAAGGCCATAGACGATACCGGAGAATCCCCCCCAGTGGTCGGCGGCCAAGACTAAGGAAGAATGAGGCTTACGAGTCTATGCAAAGACAGCAAGTAATACAAGAAGTGGCGTATCAACTATTGGATTGGGGATTATTAAATCTGAATTAGGCAAAATGTATTGACGAATAAGGCGGTGGTAGTCGTCCACGTGGTGTGGGGTTGCCCCCCGCAGTTGCATGCAGCCGTAGGACCATAAGGTGTGAACGTCTTGCAGGGTCAAGTTTATGATATGTTGCGGTTTTCCTTGTTGCTTGTGGCAACATGTTGAAAAGTGTTGTGAGCCCGTGCTGTGTGAATGCATGATGGGACGATTCTGAAGGGGCGCGGAAAGTGCAGGGCGTAGGAACCCTCGCCTGCCCTCCTGTGCCGTCTTCCTCCCTTGGCGTTTTTGTTGTTTAGTATTGCCTTATAAACGAGGGATGCTTTGTACTAGGCGCCTGCCTTTCGCGTAATCTGTCTGAGCAGGATCTGCATTAAGAGGGGGCTTCGTTCGGAGGGCCTGCATTGGCTGTAGACTGAGGAGAGTCATCTGTCGGACTACCGATGCGGGTTGAGCGGAATTTGAAGATATCTGACACATCTTCTTCATCATTTGACTCGGTCTTTTCGTGGGTTCCTTAGCATCTGCTTCTACAAACAGAGGGCGGTGTATAGTGAGCTGCCGCCGCCTATTTCCCCTCTTGTGCGGCTCTGCAGCATGAGCAGTTTCGCTTCGACATTCTCAGCTTTGCTTGCTGCTGACTGACGGGGGGCGGTAGACCTTCTTCGATCATCATGGGGGCCCCTGCGTCAACAGCGAGGATGAGAGGCGTGGAGGGTAGGAGGGGCTGGAGGAGTTGTATGCATCAGGGTGTCTTTCCTCTTTCACTGTTTTCTGAGTTGAGGAGTGCTATGAGTTCTCCTTACTTGGGCGCAGCAGCAGCATTCCGTCTGTGCATGTGTATGGGGGGGATGTTGCTGTTGCTGCCGCTGCTGCTGCTAGGGGTAGTAGAACTAGGCTCATTTGGTGCTGCTGCTGCTTCTCCCCACGGTGCAGCAGCAGTTTCTGGAGGAGGTTCTGAGGGTCTGTCTATAGGACCCTCGCAAGTGTTGCTTCCTTGGGTGCCTTCGTCTTATACTGCTAGCCTCCTTCCAGCAGTACGGGCACAGCTACAACTCGAGGGAGGTCATCAAGGTGGTGGGGGCCCCCATGGGGTGGGGGGGGGGCCCCAGGGGCCCCCCGTATGTTTTTACTGGGTAGCTCAGAACCCTCATGTGGTGTCTCTGCTGCATCCAGAATGCTCTGTTGAACAGCCAGCAGCAGCGTGTGGACTGGAGATGCAGCGGGGGGTAAGGAAAGATGTAGGGGCCCCCCACCCCAGGATCGATAGAGGAGGGGCCCCTGTAGATACTTACGGCTCTGAAGAAATGCTAGATAAGTCTTCTTCTTCGTGTTTCTCTCGTGTGTTAGTTCAAGCAACCCCACAGACAGTAGGAAGGAGGGCCTCTTCATGGGTGTTTGCTTCTTCAGAGCGTTCTCTCACACCCAACTCAGAGGGTACAGTCAGGA
>OY986948.1:460430-462930 GCA_963920595.1 Eimeria praecox
CTGTAGAAGCCTGGGCTCTCCTCTCTTCTCTCTCCTTCCCGCTGCCTCCCCCTGAACGGCTTAGTAGGAGACGAATAGCACCGCTGCTGCAGCAGCTTGCTGAAGACACGAGCAGCAGCAGCAGCAGCAGCAGCAGCAGCAGCATAGCAGCAGCAGCAGCAGCAGCAGCAACACAGGCCTCTACTCTGCAGCAGCAACTCGATTTTAACCCCCCATCTCCATCCTCTGCAAACAACATCAACAACCTCCTTCTCTATGGGGCACCCGTAGCTGCCCTCAGCAGCAGCAGCAGCAGCAGCAGCAGCAGCAGCAGCAGCGATGTTGCAGGCGAGCTGGCGGTGATGGTGGGGGGCTCTGTAGCCATATTTCTTAAGGAGGGGCCTCCTTCAAGACCAGAAGCTACAAGACACACTGTGACAGCTACTGTACACCCTACTGCTGCTGCTGCAGCAGCAGCAGCAGCAGCAGCAGCAGATTCAGAAGAAGCAGCAGCAGCAGTAGCCGTCATCCCTGAGTCTGGTGGTTTGCTGCAGCGGATAGTGTGCCTTCGTGTGACTTCACTTCCTCTCCGTGTTATCATCAGCAGCGTTTACTCTTCTAAAGACCCGCAGGCGACGTACGCAAAACCCTGCTGCTGCTGCTGCTGCTGCTGTTGGTGCTGCTGCTGCTGCTGCTGCTGTTGGTGCTGCTGTTGCTGCTGCTATTGCTGCTGTTGCTGCTGTTGCTGCTGGTGTTGCTGCTGCTCTTGTTGGTTGTCTGGGGCGTTGCTATGGACGTTGAGACGCAGCACAGTGTTGCTGCTGCTGCTGCTGCTGTTGCTGCTGCTGCTGCTGCTTCTTCTTCCTATATTTCTATATATTTGTGGAGTGCATATGCAGGTCTTCTCGTGAGGAGACAGTGTCTCTTCTAATTCGCTGTCAACTCCCTCAGCTGCTACAGCTGCGGGCTCTGCCTTCTTTGTCTCGAACACTAACCGAGCAGCAGCAGCAGCAGCAGCAGCAGCAGGAGACGCTGAAGCTGCTTCCAGTGCCTGCGTCAACATTAGAGGCGTTGAAGACATCTGTTATAGAAGGAGACAGCAGAGCAGCAAGTAATCTCTTAACTAAGACAGAGGATGCGGTGTATGTACAGTGCAGGGCTGTATATATATTCTCTGTATTTGTTTATGATGGATTGTTAAGATCCCTCTTAGGGCTGGAATCGATTCAAATACGATGGAGGCTCACACACACACACGTACAGCAGCAGCAGCAGCAGCAGCAGCAGCAGCAGGGAGAGGGAGAGGGAGAGGCGGGGGGGGAGTTGCCGTTGCTGCAGGTCTTGTCAGCAGAAGGAACAGCAGCAGCAGCAGCAGCAGCAGCAGCAGCAGCAGGAGAAGGTAATGGCTATTCTCTTGGTTTGGTTTCTCTGTCTCCTTCTACTTGCTGCGGCGCTTACTCCCTTCAGGTGTATCTACAGCCCCCCACACAAATTGCTGCCGAGCTGCAAGCAGCACTTAACCAGCAGCAGCAGCAGCTGCTGCAGGATTCGCTAGACAGATGGACGGCAGCAGCAGCAGCAGCAGCAGCAGGAACAGCAGCAGCAGCAGCAGCAGGACAGCAGCAGCAGCTGCCTCTGTGGGAAGATGGAAGGCTGAGTGATAGTTTGCTGCTCTTCTTGTCTCCCCCCTTGAGGATTCTGCCTCTATCAGCAGCAGCAACAGCAACAGCAGCAGCAGCAGCAGCAGCAGCACGAAATCAGCAGCAGCAGCAGCAGCAGCAGCAGCAGATTCAGACTGTGCGGCTTCCCTACTTTCCTGGAGTTGCTTCTCGTTTGCTGCTGCAGTTTGGGAGTCCAGACACCGAAGCTGTTCGTGTAGTGCGTCTGAAGCCGCTCGAGGAAGCAGCAGCAGCAGCAGCAACAACAACAACAGCAGCAGCAGCAGCAGCAGCAGCAGGACCTGCAGCAGGTGTAGTAGGACATGGGGAGTTGGTTATATCACAGGATAATCGTTTGCTGCGGTGTCTCCTCCCCTCTGAAGCAGCTGAACAGTACACTTTGCTGCTGAGAGGAGAGTCAGCAGCAGCAGCAGGAGCAGCAGGAGCAGCAGCAGCAGCAGCAGCAGGAGGAGCAGCAAGAGGAGGGTTTGGGACTGCAGCAGATGCTGCATGCATGGGGCTGGCTTTTGATGATGTTTCTGTTCTATCTTTGACTCTGTCTCCTCCTTTCTCCTTTTCTTCTTCAACTCCATTTTCTTCTTCCTGTCCTCTAAGCATGCGGGAGCTCTTCCTGCTGCCTCCTCCTCTCTTGCTGCAGCAGCAGCAGCAGCAGCAGCAACTGCAGCAGCAGCAGCAGCAGCTGCTGCTGCTGCAACGGCCGCCATCGCTACGTCTGGAGGTATGGGATGACAGATTCCTGAGCCCGTGGAAACCCAGCAGCAGCAGCAGCAGCAGCAACAGCAGCAGCAGCAGCAGGAATGGGCCTCAGCTGACAGCACTTGTGGTGTTTGTACGGTTAAGGT
>OY986948.1:498989-501489 GCA_963920595.1 Eimeria praecox
GGGTGTGTTAGGGTTTAGGGTTTAGGGTTTAGGGTTTAGACTTAGTATTATTGTTAGCTAGGGTTTAGGGTTTAGGGTTTATACCTAACACCCCACGAAGCCAACAACCTCGCAATCCCGCAGCCCAACGTCCCCGCCCCAATTGCAAGAACCCTCAAAGACTGAAGCGCCTCGGGCATAAACGAGGGTAAAACCCTCCACCTATACACAAACCCTAAACCCTAAACCCTAAACCCTAAACCCTAAACCCTAAACCCTAAACCCTAGACCCTAAGACAGAAGACACACGTGGCATCCTCTCCCCCCCCCTCCCCCTCAGTTTTGTGTCTTGAGAATTCCCTACAAAACCCTAAACCCTCAAACAATTCATAAACCCTAAACCCTAAACCCTAAACCCTAGTATGATAAACCCTCGTAAACCCTAAACCCTAGGCCCACACCCCAAGACCCTAAACCCTAAGAGAAAACCCCAACAAACCCTAATAAACCCTAATAGATAATCTTAATAAACCCTAATACACCCTAATCTAAACCCTAATCTAAACCCTAATAAACCCTAATCTAGACCCTAATAAACCCTAATCTAAAACCCTACCCTAAACCCTACCCTAAACCCTACCCTAAACCCTAATCTAAACCCTAATCTAAACCCTACTAGTAAGTATGAGTATTTAATTTTCTTCTTTCTCGCATTATAAACCCTAACTCTCTCCTCTACCTAGTCTGTTCTTCCTTTATAAACCCTATCACCATATCCTTTCTAAACCCTAGCAATTAATATTATTAATATTATTAATATTAATTATTAATATTAATATTAATATTCATATTCATATTCATATTAATACTCATATTGATATTGATATTGATATTAATATTAATATTAATATTAATATTAATATTAATTATTAATATTAATATTAATATTAATATTAATATTAATATTAATATTAATATTAATATTAATATTAATATTAATATTAATTATTTTTATTTAATTTATTATATTATTATATATTATTATAATATATAATATATATATTAATATAGTATTAATATTATTCATATTAATACTCATATTGATATTGATATTGATATTAATATTAATATTAATATTAATATTAATATTAATATTAATATTAATATTAATATCAATATTAATATCAATATCAATATTAATATTAATATTAATATTGATATTAATATTAATATTACTATTACTATTATAAATATTATTGCTATTACTATTCCTATCGTACCTGATGAGCTGTATGTTGAGATCTTCTGCTTCTTTCTGCATGGTCCTTGGATCGAGGAATCGACTTAACTCCACGTTAAAATATAAACTTCTTCTTCTTTGCTTTTCTCCGGTTGTTATTATACGTCTTATACGACCTACTACCATTGAAGCACGCTTCATACCACTTGCTGCTGCTGCTGCTGCTGCTGCTGTTGCTGCTGCTGCTGGTGATGCTGCTGCTGTTGCTGTTGGTGCTGCTGGTGCTGCTGCTGGTGTTGCTGCTGTTGCTGTTGGTGGTGCTGCTGCTGGTGCTGCTGTTGGTGCTGCTGATGGTGTGGGGTCTTTATCAGCTGCTTCTGTTGCTGTTGTTGCTTCTGCTGCTGCTGCTGCTGCTGCTGCTGTTGTTGCTGCTGCTGCTGCTGCTGCTGTAGGTGCAGGAGAGTACGCTCCTACAAGCTCAGCAGCAGCAGGCAGTCTAACTACGAAGACCCTAGAGAGAGGTTGAACGATCTGCCCCCATGCTGCTGCTGCTGCTGCTGCTGTTGCTGCTGCTCGTCTCTCTGCTGCTGCTGCTGCTGCTGCTAGTGCTGCTGCTCTGCTACCTGCTGCTGCTGCTCCTGCTGCTAGTGCTTCTGCTGCTTCTTCTGTTGGACAAAAAAGAGCATTATTATGAGCAACAAGAGCATCATCAGCAGCAGCAGCAGCAGCCTCAGCAGCAGCAGCAGCAGCAGCAGCAGCAGCCTCAGCAGCAGCTTCAGCAGCAGCAGCAGCAGCAGCAGCACTCTCAACCCTCAGATCTATCAGCCAATCTCTAAACGACAATATCTTTAATTGCTTTTCGTATACATCAAATCCCTCGCTAAGGGCGGGAAGCAGAGGACGAAGAGGCCAACCTAACGCATTAGGGTTAGAGGACGGATCCATCACACACAAATACAGCTGCTGCTGCTGCTGCTGCTGCTGCTGCTGCTGCTGCTGTTGCTGCTGCTGCTGCTGCTGATGGTGTTGCTGCTGCTGCTGCTGATGGTGTTGGTGCTGTTGTTGTGATGCTGAGGGTAGAAGGTGTTTTAGATGTTCTAGGGCCTCTAATGGCAGCAGCTGCAGCGAATTGGCTTCAGAGACACCGCTGCTGCTGCTGCTGCTGCTGCTGCTGCTGCTGCTGCTGTTGCTGCTGCTGCTGCTGCTGCTGCTGCTGTTTCTAAGGACCAAGAAACAGCCCCCAGCAAGGAAGGGGGATGTGTTGCTGTCAAGAGAACGAAT
>OY986948.1:508989-511489 GCA_963920595.1 Eimeria praecox
GGGCCCCCGTAGGAAGACTAAAGGGAGTAGAAGCTATGGTACGGTATTAGTTTTGCCCCCTATTTATCTTTTTTTGGTTTGGTTTGGTTGGGGGGGGGTGGGGTTTGGGGTTTGGGGTTAGGGTTTAGGGTTTAGGGTTTAGGGTTTGTTTTGTTCGTTATTGGATTATATGTTTATTTTGTTTGTTTTGTTTGTTTTGTTTTGTTTGTTTTGTTTGTTTTGTTTGTTTTTCTTTGTTTGTTTTGTTTGTTTTGTTTGTTTTGTTTGTTTTGTTTGTTTGTTTTAATTTTTTGTTTTGTTTGTTTTGTTTGTTTTGTTTGTTTGTTTTGTTTGTTTTGTATTTGTTGTTTACTCTCCTCTCTCTCTTCCCTCTTCTCTCTCTCTCTCTCTCTCTCTCTCTCTCTCCCTTTCTTCATCTTGTTTTATTTATTTATTTTGTTTCTGTTTTTATTCTTGCTTTTGTTTTATTTGGTTTTGTTTTTATCTTTCTTTTGTTTTGTTTTTAGTTTTATTTTATTTTGTTTTATTTTATTTTATTTTATTTTATTTTATTCTATTTTATTTGTTTGTTTATCTTAATATTTAATTTATTTTATTGTGTATGAAGTAGATTTTTGTGTGTATATGTTTGTTTAATTATATTTATAGAGATAGAAGAAATATAATATTTGGTTTGTTTGTTTGTTTGTTTGTTTGTTTGTTTGTTTGTTTATATTATTTTGTTTGTTTATACGATGTATTTATTTATTTTATTTGTAATACATTTAAAATATGCAATTTATATATTCTATTTCTTTATTAACACTATAAATAATAAAAAACAATATAAATAATTTAATATATATATATATATATATATATATATATATATATATAATACTAATATTTTTTTATTAATATAAATAAAAATATAAGCATAAACACAAGCATAAATATAAATATAAACATAAACATAAACCTAAACATAAACGTAAACCTAAACCTAACCCTAAACCTAACTCGAAAATATTATTTTATTTGTCTGTCTCCTGAGGTGTCTGTACAGGTTGAATCTCTTTTAGCTCGTCGTTTCTTTGTACGTAAACATTCAAATTTAAATTTAATATTTAATTTTATTAAACAAAAAAAACATAGACAAATTTATATGAGCGATATACTCCGTCTAAACCAAGCAACTAACTATCCGAACACACAAATATCGGGGGAGCCCCCTCTAGGGCCCCCTTCCTCTATCTCAGGGGCCCCCTCCTCTATCTCAGGGGCCCCCCCCTCTATCTCAGGGGCCCCCCCCTCTATGATGGGGGCCCCCCCAAGGGCTTATGCGTTAGCAGTAGCTGTAGGGGGGGGTGCTAGGGAATTAAATAAACTAGCAGGAGATAGAAAAACAATAATTGAGGGGATGAGGAGTGGTTTTGCTGCTCTGTGGGGGACCCTACAACCTGATCCCGAGTTAAGAAAGTACGGAGACGAAGAAGCTAGAAAGGTAAGAACAAAGAAACAGACACACAGATATACATTAGATATGTTTTATATTATATATATATATATATATATATATATATATATAGATAGATAGATAGATAGAGATAGATAGAGAGAGAGAGGTGTATATATATATATATATATATATAATCTACATTTGTTTATATAGGTTTGTATAGTTGAGTGTGTATGTAAGCTTGCTTGTAAATGTTTGATAGTTTGTATATATATATATATATATATATATATATATATATATATATATATATATATATATATATATACATATATATATATATATAATATATATATATATATTCTGTCTGTCTAAGATTTAAGCTGCTGTTGTTTTTTATTTTTATTTTTTGAGTCGATCATCATTTCTAATTTATTTTTTCTGTATTTTCTCCTCTCATCTTCTTCTCTTCTTCTCTTCTTCTCTTCTTCTATTCTTCTTCTCCTCTCATCTTCTTCTCTTCTTCTTCTCCTCTCATCTTCTTCTCTTCTTCTTCTCTTCTTCTTCTCTTCTTCTTCTCTTCTTCTTCTCTTCTTCTTCTCTTCTTCTTCTTCTCTTCCTCTCTTCTTCTTCTCTTCCTCTTCTCTTCTTCTTTTCTTCTTCTTCTTCTTCTTCTTCTTCTTCTTCTTCTTCTTCTTCTTCTTCTTCTTCTTCTTCTTCCTATCTCCTTCTCCTTCTCCTTCTTTTTTTTTTTTAGGTTTTCCCCGACGACTTGATTTATTCTCCTGCATTAAAGGGGGCCCCCCTCCCCCTCCCCCCTCGTTATACAGCTGAGGAGGAGTCGGCCCGTCTCTCTCCCGCAGCACTAGCTGAGTATCTCCTACAAACTCTACAAACCCTAAAAGCAAATGCTGCGTAGTCTTACCCCTCCATGGGGCCCCTCACAGGGGGCCCCCCTACCCTCCCCCTCTACCCCAAGGGGGGGGGGGGGGGGGTGGCGGAGGGGGCCTCGAAAGGGGGCCCCTGTGAACGGGGGGCCCCCAAAAGGGGCCCCTACGAAGG